>MCFC01000082.1:0-78462 GCA_002105065.1 Naematelia encephala
AAGACCTTCATCTCCGACAATGTGGTCAGGGTAGGTCGCTCTTCTCTTATACATTGCAAGAGGACACTGACCAACGACTTGAAGATACTTGGGTCTTCAGACTCGGCAACTGTCGATTATGTATATTCCCTTGGTCAGTCTTCACAGTACGGACCCCGAAACCAACTGACATTGCCACTTATAGCAACCTCGTCTAAAACACCAGGCGACCTTTATTCAGCTCTTGTCAGCGGTGGAATGACAGACTCTCCCGACTCTCAAGGTTTCGCTGCACAGGTTCATGGTCTTGTACCTCGCAAGACTAAAGCGCCAAAAGCTCCGAAAGTCGCACCCGAGGCGAAACGGTACGCGTATATGATGGAAGACGAGGCAGAGTCTAGTACATCTGGGCGGAAGAAGGATCGTAAAAAGGAGAAAAAGGAGAAAGAAGTCGAGGTCAAATTGGGTCGAAGCAGTCGTAAACGGGATACTGAAGGGAACTGGGACGATGAACCGGAGGATCTGGAGGAGCCAGAACAGAAACGAGTCAGGATAGAGGATGCCCAGGAGAGTACGCCACCACCTGAGGAGACGGAGGAGGAACGACTGGAGAGAGAACGTCTGGAAGATCTGGCTGAACGAGATCGGTTTGCGGAGAGGATGAAAGAGAAAGATCGTGATCGGACAAAGAAGATCGTCACTGATCATACGACACGAACAAAAGGTGGTCTCGAGGCGGACGCTCGAGCTGCAGCTGCCGAAGCCGACGCAGAGACACGAGCTCGAGAAATGGAATCGTTACGTCTCCGATCTCGACAGGAGTATCTCAACAAGCGTGAGCAGCAGCGACTCGACCTACTCAAGCTGGAGATAGAGGACGAGAAGATCTTGTTCCGGAATCAGAAGATGTCTAAGCGCGAGTTGCGGGTTCATGAGCAGAAGAAGGAGCTCATTCGACTCATGGAGGCTCGGCAACGGATCGACGATGGGCTCGACGGGTATATGATGCCAGATGATTACATCACTGAACAAGGACGAATAGATTCGAAGAAGCGGAAGAACGCTCTCTATCAGCGCTACGAGGAGAACAAGCCTGCCGATGGGCAGTTTGTCACCGATGTTGATCAGTGGGAAGAATCGCAGCGATACAAGACGGATTTACGCACCGGCGCCATGGATAAGGATATCATCGAGGACGCCTACGACTATGTTTTCGATGAGACTCAGGGTATCCAGTTCTTGCAAGAAGGCAAGCTCGATGGAACATTGACGGCCGAGGCACAGGCGTTGCTCGATCAGATTGCTCAGGCAGAGCAACAGGCAAAGTCTATGGAGGAGACACGCAAGTCGCTTCCGATTTACGAGTATCGCGAAGAGCTGCTCGAAGCGATTGCTGAACATCAGGTGCTCGTTGTCGTGGCCGAGACTGGATCGGGCAAGACCACTCAGCTTCCCCAATACCTGTACGAGGCCGGATACTGCAAGAACGGCCAAAAGGTTGGATGTACTCAACCGCGGCGTGTGGCTGCCATGTCGGTGGCTGCGCGTGTTGCGGAAGAAATGGGATCTAGGTTAGGCCAAGAGGTCGGTTATTCAATTCGATTCGAGGATATGACCAGCGACAAGACAGTACTCAAGTATATGACGGATGGTATGCTCTTGCGAGAGTTCCTTACCGACCCGGAATTGTCGACCTATTCTGCAATAATTATTGACGAAGCACACGAACGGACGCTTTCAACAGATATCCTCTTCGGCCTCGTGAAGGATATCGCTCGCTTCCGACCTGAATTGCGTATCTTGATCTCGTCTGCGACTCTGAATGCCCAAAAGTTCGCCGCTTTCTTCGATGACGCGCCGATCTTTGATGTTCCTGGTCGGCGATTCCCTGTTGACATGTTCTATACTCAGCAACCCGAGGCAAACTATATTCATGCGGCAGTGACGACCATCCTGCAAATACACACGACGCAGCCAAAGGGCGATATCCTGCTTTTCCTCACTGGACAAGACGAGATTGAAGCTACCGAGGAGAATCTCAAAGAGACCATGTACGCGCTAGGCGACAAGGTCCCCGAACTCATCATTGCCCCGATCTACGCCAATCTGCCGAGCGAGATGCAGTCGAAAATCTTCGAACCGACGCCCGAAGGTGCGAGGAAAGTCGTTCTCGCTACCAATATCGCGGAAACGTCCATCACCATTGACGGTGTGGTGTACGTTATTGATCCCGGATTCGTCAAGCAGAACAACTACAATCCGAAAACTGGCATGTCGTCTTTGGTAGTTGAGCCGATCTCGCGAGCGTCGGCACAACAGCGTGCGGGCCGTGCAGGTCGAGTTGGACCTGGTAAAGCTTTCCGGCTGTATACGAAATGGGCATTCGCCAATGAGCTTCTACAAGACACGATTCCCGAAATTCAACGTACGAATCTCGGAATGGTGGTGCTCATGCTCAAGTCGCTGGGAATCAACGATGTGCTGAATTTCGACTTTCTCGACAAACCGCCTGCTGAGACGATCATCCGATCTTTCGAGCTCCTGTACGCTCTTGGCGCGCTGAATCATAAAGGCGAGCTTACCAGATTGGGTCGTCGTATGGCGGAATTCCCTGTGGACCCCATGTTGTCGAAAGCAATCATCAATTCTGAAAACTTCAAGTGCACCCATGAAGTTCTGACTATTATCTCGATGCTTCAGGAATCCGCATCGCTCCTGTATCGACCCAAAGACAAACGAGTACATGCCGACCAAGCGCACAAGACATTCATCAAGCCCGGAGGAGATCATTTCACCTTACTGAACATTTTTGAACAATGGGCAGAAGCAGGATACAGTCAACAATGGTGCTATGAGAACTTTGTGCAGTTTAAATCGTTAGGCCGAGTGCGTGATATTCGAGATCAGCTAGCAGGATTATGCGAGCGAGTCGAAGTCGTTATCGAATCGACACCGAACGAAGTCGTGCCTGTTCAAAAGGCTTTGACTGCTGGATACTTCTACAATACGGCACGTATCGATAAGGGCGGTGGATACCGTACGACAAAGAACAATCACTCGGTCTACGTTCATCCTTCTTCGGGATTGATAGGCATGCAACCGCCACCGAGATTCATCCTGTATTACGAACTGGTTCTTACGAGTAAAGAGTACATGCGTCAGTGTATGCCCATTGAGGGAAGCTGGTTATCTGAGCGTGAGTCATCCTGTTTTCCAAGAGGATATTGCGCGCGAGTGCTGATGTGATGAATAGTCGCACCGCATTACTTTAACAAGAATGAAATTGAACAGATGATGGGTAGTGCTAGTAAGGTCAAGATGCCAAAGCAGAGGGAAATGCCAAAAGTAGGGCCGGTAGCTGCTTAGCCTAAGGGGTTTGAGGATTCAACGGGAAAAGGAATTGGCAAAAGAAACTCAGTATTAGTCATGCTGTTCGTGCTGCTGTAACATTCATCTGCATCTTTTACATCTAATCGCAATCGTCTCCCAAACAAACGAAGAACCGCTACTGCTCTGTTTTCTCTCATAAGTAGGACACACACAACGAAGCTTTATACAGTCACATCGTACACCACACTACAGCACAATACGAGTTAGGTCTTTCACGTAATTACGTACCCGCCTAGCCTAGTTCTGATCCTTGATCGGAACATCTTTACCGGTTACCTATAAACACACAGTATCAGCAAACGGACATTCTTACACTACCTCTACGTCTAGAGAGATAGCAGAGAAAATTCATGAATGGGAGAATGTATGAATAAATGTAAGATGTACAGTACCTACCTTTTTGAAGATACTGCGAATACCATCGGAAATCTTCTCTGTCGTAGCTCGAGATTGGCTGTGACCTGATTTCTTAAGCAGGCCATCGATTCCTTTATCTACGAGTGATGTGATCAGTAGGTGATCATATATGTTTTTGTGGGGGATGTAGGGCTTGTTGGGGGCAAAGGAGAACAGGAGAGTAGGAGAGTGAAAGAGTAGGATGTAGGCTTGTTGAGCTACTGTCGAATGAAGAGAACTTTGAGGAAGGGAGGAGAAATACGAGAAAGAGGAGAAAGATGAACGGCAAGTTACGGTCGTAAGGGGAAACAAGTACATACCAAGAGCATCCATCTGACCTCCAGTCTGAGTAGTACCAGTAGTACCGCCAGTAACACCAGTCGAACCAGCTCCCGCACCAGAAGTACCGAGTGTCTCAGCACCTGCACCTGGGTTTACAGACATGTTGGAGAGTGTAGTTTCGGATTCAAGTTAATCACTGGGTTCGAATCTGCTTCAGAGACGATGAAGTGAGAATGATTCTGGGTGAGAGTAGAAATTCAACAAGTCAACAAGTCGAGTGCCCATTAGCGGATGTAAGAACAATAATCGAGTAAAGATAGCGATTTAGACTGGAACTAAATTGTCTTGGCATTGACGTCATTCGAGATCGAGATGGCGACCGAGGAATCTGAATATTTCAGCGTCAAGTATACCATAGACGACTCTGACAATCGAGGTATCCAGTACATACTGATATCGAGGATAGAATCTAGGCGCCTAACCCTCTTTCAGCGAGCTCGCTTCATGCCTTGACTTGACCCCTTCGCCGAAAGACGATCGCTCTTCGCTATGTCTCCTGGGATGCTCTTGCCTCAAGATACGTCTTGTGTACTGTAACGCCTTTGGATTTATAAGCTCATGCCTTTCGAAACCCGAAGAAAATATATAGCTCATGCCTTTCAATCCGGCCGGTGATTGACATCTATTGCTCATCCCCTTGGAACCCGAACATGGAGTCTGGACCCAGGACTCGCGCTCACTACGCTGAGCTAACTAACACTGCGAGGATGATCTAGACGATTGGGATGTAAGGTTGGATCTTGACTCATCCAAGGCAGACTCGCTCTCAAGCATATCGCGATACGATCCAGGAGCTTTGATCAACCTGATCAGGTTTGAATCTAACTGCTGATATGTCTCTTCAAGTTCAGACAATACCTGAGCGATTTTTTCAGTCCGGCCTTCAAACAAGAGTCCCTCGAAAATCCAGAAGATTCGTCGACTGAATCCCTCGCTCCATGCCTTGAAAGTACAGTCCCTCGATCTGAAATTCCAGACGATTTGTCGAGCTTTTGTCCCATCAAAAGCTCAGTCGATCCCTTCAATGGATCGTCCCTCGAAATCCCAGATGCATCCTTCAGTGGATCGTCCCTCGAACAGTCCATAAAGGAATCCCCATTTACGATCACCATACCCGCATGGCACATCACATCCTTTTTTGTATTCTCTCCTCTCCTTTGTCATCACTTACCTAGCTTCCCCTCCACTCCTTTGTCAATACTCATCAAATAAGTTCATCAATCTTCCTACCGCTGAAATCCTGTACATCTTCCCACGCGTCAAGACGATCACGACGATCACCTCTAAAGCCAAAGTCTAAAGCCACGACGACGACGACGACGATGATGATGATGATGATGACTCAAGTAGTTATGCTCCTATCCTTCTTGACAGTCTTGCTCGTACATGTACAGGCGACAGCGGTACCTACTTTTTCTTCAGGCATTTCACCATTGCCTTCTCCTCCTGCGACCGCTTTGTCTCCTGATCAGCTGAAAGAAACTTTAAATGCATTTTTGAATGCGTTTATCGCCCCCAACGACGTTGCCCAGGCCAAGGAGATCAACAGGTTAGTCCAGCTCTTGCCTCCATCGATTTCCTTCCTATTTACTTCCCCTTCTCTCCCTGCTTCTTCTCGACGTTCATCGGAGGCGTGATGCTTATCAACCTCTCCTTCGTAGTACTTTCTTTGCTGATGATGTAATTGGCACTGTCGACCTCTCTACAACGTGAGTATCCCTATTTAGAATCAACTGAACAATTTAGCTTCGTCGGACGCGAGTTGAACACGTAAGTGCTGTCTCCTTTCAGGAATGACGGCTAAGTGCTATCTTGCCTATAGGGAATATGTCAGTCTGTCCCTTGTCATGTTAAAAACTGCTCATGAATGAAATGACAGACGTTTGGCTTGTTCGCGATTCTAGCTCAATCACCTACCGATCCCGCTCTCTACGGCCAACCAGTCTCTGCCAACGTGACTGCCCTGGTGATCCAGGGCCAAACTGTAGCTCTTGGGATGATAGTCATGTGTAAGCCTAAACTTTCCGAGCACGAGTATCCAGTCCTAATTGTGCCACAGTCAATTACCTCACTTTGAACAAGGCGTTCCCCGTTGAGGTGGGGATCGCAACGAATGAATCCAAGCTGACGTCCAAGATTGATGGGTTCTTCACTTTCAATGATCAGAGTAAAATCCAACAGTACGACGTCACCTTTCGTCGGTATGCCTGGGTGAGTATTCCCCTTCTATGCTAGCAAGGAAATGAGGCACACTAACCTACCGTAGGCGTCACAAATCATCACTCCGTGCGTTACAGTTTATAACTCCGCCAATAATCGCTTGCTTACTTCACTCTATCGAATAGCCAACTGATCCCACTTATGGCCAAGGCCATCAACATCTCGTCCACCAATGGGACCTACGTCTTACAGCAATACCTCGCCACACGCACATGTCAAGGAGCAGAACAATACTGTACAGGCGACAACAAGCAATACGACAGCTACGATAGCTGTATGAGTTTCGCGACGAGCATAGATCTCGGTGAGGCTTGGCGGTGAGTGTTATATGACATTAGTCAAGTTCAAGTTCAAATGCTGATATACTTCAGTCTCGGAGGTGAGTCCTGGGCATCGCTAATCAACGACAGGTAAGAAACTGAAACTGATGGGAAACAGATAATAACCTCAATTGTCGATATCTACACACGGCAATGTTGCCTCTTCGACCAAGCGTTCATTGTCCGCATGTCGGTCCGTCTGGAGGAGATATGTGTATCCCTCGGTGAGCATTGAGTTCTCCCATTTGTCAGCATGCTGAGCTTGGCGTGTCAGCGATTATGATGCAGTGGTGTATGGTAGTGCTTTCCAGTATGGCCTCGACAATTAATCATGTTTTTATATTTCCATTTATTTTTCAATTGAGAGGAGGGGTAGCTGGTATTGAAATGGTGTTTTTGGCTTGTGTTTGTGTAATGCTTGCCTTTGATAGGTTCAGATAGGCTGTGCTCATCCGCGTTGATATGGATATGGACATTTGACACTACTCTGATATGTGCAATGTAGTAGCCGTGATTGGCGCGGGCAGATACGTACTCGTACGAGATTAGTAGTCGAGGACCACGCGGGGCGGAGGCTTTGGGCTTTGAGCTTTGCAGATGGAAAAAAAAAGTCAACGCGCAAGTGCAAGAGATAGTGATTTGTTTGCTTCTTTTTCTATATCTGAAAGTCAAAAGCAACTCGTTCTCGAGACGTACGAGTGCGATCAGTCCTACAAGCCGAGTTCGTCGTCAGTATCCTGAGAGCGGGGCCAGGCAACAGATAGCTTGCCGTAGTCGTTTATCGAGGTGTTTCGAACAAAAAAAAGTTCGATCATTATTCATTCAATCGCCCATGTCGACACCGTCATGCCCACACACGACTAATAGTACTGCTTCATCTCGACATCCACTACCGCATAGCTATTCTACGATGGCTGCTACTCCCTCTGGAACTGTTACGCCATTCGACATTGATAGTGTATTCACATCGACTTCTAGATTCCCATTCGAATCTCCATCTCTACGACCATCAACTTCATTCGTTCTCGGTACACGTAAATCGCAACTCGCTTTAACTCAAACGCATATAGTATCCGATGCTTTGGGATCCTTACATGATAGTTGTACTTTCTCTGTAGAGAGTATGACGACTGTTGGTGATAAGAACCAAACTACACCTTTACATCTCTTGACTCCTTATAGTCAACAACAACCTGCTAAATCATTATGGACAGATGAATTGGAAGCTAGACTCACTTCCGGTCACTTTGATATGCTCGTTCATTCTCTCAAAGATGTACCGACGACACTTAAAGGTGGATGTGAGATAGGAGCGATGCTAGAGAGAGAAGATCCAAGGGATTGTCTCGTCGTTAAGGAGGGCAGGACGGAGATGAGATTGGAAGATCTGGCGGATGGTAGTGTGGTGGGCACTGGATCAATCAGGCGTGTGGCTCAGCTCAAAAGAGCTTTTCCCGCTCTCAAATTTGAAGACATGGTAAGTACTCCATCTCCTCGATCCCTCAAACCCGTCCTTCGTCTCCTCGATTCCTCATGCCCAAGTCCCCACTGCTCCCCTTTTCCAACCTACATTTTCGCTTGTTCTCGCTCACACTTGCACTTCCAGCGGGGTAACCTCAACACTCGCCTTGGCAAGCTAGACAACCCCTCGTCAACTTTCGCAGCTCTCATTCTCGCGACATCCGGTCTAGCTCGTATCGGCTTATCACACCGGATCACATCCCCCATCTCTTCTCCTGAGCTGTATCATGCCGTCGGTCAAGGCGCACTCGGTGTTGAAATACGGTCCAATGACCCGCGTGTACGTGAAGCTCTGCGTGGTGTCGGACACTGGCAGACTGAATGGCGCTGTGCTGCCGAAAGAGGTTGTCTACGTGTCTTAGAAGGAGGTTGTAGTGTCCCTGTTGGCGTCGAAACGGAACTTGAAGAACTTGATCCGTCTGAACATCTCGACGGTCTTTGGTCTACTCAAGATTTCGATCCTATCACATCTTCATCCCCGATGTTACATTTCTCCGGCATCCTCCCTTGGACAACTCCGCTTCCTACACCCCATTCAGCAGAAGTACCAGTAGTACAAGTACGCAGGGCACGTCTGACTTTACGAGTCTGCGTTACTTCCTTGGACGGATCATCGCAGGTCGTGTGTGGTCCACCACCAGTCATTGTGGGAAATTATCAACAGGCTGAACGATTTGGCGAGATGATTGCTGGACAAGTAAAAGATATGGGAGGTAAAGCGATTCTTGACGAAGTCGCTCAAGTCCGCCGAGAACGTGAAAGGCGAGACCTTGAACGAGCTATCGATAAATCGAGACAAGAAGCAGAGAGACTTCAAGCGCTTTCGGGAAGTACTGGAGCCGAAGAGGGAACAGCCAGGGAAACTTCAGAGCAGGATGGAGATGTTCATCAAGGTTTACAAGGGTTGATGAAGCTCTTGACTAGTCCTCCCGAACCACGGAATAGAGACTTGGATTCTTGATCAAGGAGAAAAAGTGCATACTTGAGTAGAGATAATTGGATGCTTGAAAGAGAAGTGCATGCTAGAGTAGAAGAGCCAACTCGACTCCACTTGAGACAGGGTCGCTGTAATGTAGATGATATATGCATTCAGCGACAAAAATGTGTATTCTACTACGATCTTGGCCAAATATCGGCAGCGCTGCCGTGTTGTTCGTCGTAGGTCTTCTCGCAGCTGCACAACAGACCTTTCATAGGCCGTTTCGCAAAGTCAGCGTTGCTCTCCCACGGCTGTCATTCTCGAGAGACGCGTCCGGTTTGACTTTCTTTCCTTCAACTGTCCGTCCATATCTACATATTAGTGACAATGTCTTCAAGCCAGTCACAGGCATTCAATATCTACAGAGACGCGAAAAGTCTGTACGAACAGAGAAGGTACGAGGAGGCTGCCGAAGTTCTGAATCGCGTGAGCTTATCCTTCTTGCCTGACGAGCTTGTTGTCTGGGATATATCGCTCACTCTGAATAGGCTTCGGTCTGTGCACGTAGCTCCAAGAGGCGTGATGACAAGGCTTTATTGTGGAGGATAGATGATCTGCGCGCTGCATCGCTCTCGTGGTCTGGTGATCAGTCGAAAAAGGAAACAGCGTACGAGATTGCAAAATCAAATTGTGACAAGTATGGAAAAGAGGTAAACATCGCTTGGAAGGTGAGTAGGCCAGCTATATTTGTGCCCGGCAGGAAGGATGCTCTCATGTCCACATAGCCCGTGTGGAGAATGCTGAATTCTGCAGGTTCTGTATCGTCGTGCCGATATCCTCGTTCGCCTGATCCAACCCAACACGGCTGCCAATGTCCTCAATATGGCCCGATCTCACCTCTCTGCCCTTCCTGAGCCCGCTCGCCAGGATGCTGAAAAAGTCCTAAACAGCCTCTCTGACCGGATCACACGAGCTCGAAGAGAGGCACAACAGCGCCGGCTAGCACATATCGCAACTGCCGAAGAAAGAGACGCCGAGCTGGAACGACAGCGCCTGGCGGCACTGAAATCCAAGAAAAACTACATTCAGATGTTACCGAGAGATGTACTACTGCTCGTAGCGCAGATGGGTCTCAGGGAGAGCCCCGGATTCGGAGTCAAGATGGGACTGGTGTGCAAAGAGTGGAGAGACTTGGTCCACAATACTCCCGGATTATGGACCGAGTTGAGGTTGGGCAAGGGATCTGCACTGTCCAAGGCCGAGTTCTGGCTGAAGAGGGCAAGGCTACCTCTCCGATCCGAACCGACACGCTCAACTGCCAAGAGCTCACTTCGCTCAGTTCACATCCGAGAAACGATAGATGAAGGCCAGTTACATGGGGCAGTCGGTCTCATCGCTGAAACCGCATCTTCAGTCAGGTCACTCTTGATGCATCGCCACCCTAGAACATATCCAGACTCACTGACCGGCGTTTGTCATGCGTTCTCAAATCTCGAGTACCTATCTCTTTCTAATGCGGGACGTGACGCTCCTTGCCATCGCCTTGACGGAAACCTCCTCCACAACGGGTATACAGGCCTACGTCGGCTGGAGCTCTCCCATATGTCAATAGACTTTTCAGCTCGGTCTTTAGGGGGCGAAGCTTCGGAAGTCAAGTGGACGTCAGATCCCACGGCACACCTCAGCGGCATTCGATACCTGTCCATCAAGCACGTTGATGCCGTCGAAAAAATGAACGCGGTTTGGCAGCCTAAAGAAGATTTACTGGAATTGATGCCCGACGTCGAATATGTCACCCTCAGCGATACAAATCTCCACCAAATCAATGCGCCTGATCAGGAAAAGCGGAACGACTTCGAACTTCCTCATCTCAGATTCTACGCCGAAGCCTGCACGACCGGCCTGGACCTCCGTTTCAAACATATGTTTGCCCCGAACTTACAGCACCTTTGTCTCTATGCGTATTCTCATATGCTACCACACCTAGATGTTGTACACCAACTTCAGGCCCCTGGATTGGCATTAGCCAAGGCGAATCTCCAATCATTAGACATTGGTCGGAACAAAATCGACCAGGCTGAGCTGCTCGTTGCGCTCAGGGACCTGCCGGCGCTCCGTTTCTTGAACGTATCCCTCTGTGGTATCGATACAAATTTCGTGCAAGCGCTGTGTCGACCAGAAACAGCTGACGACCCTGGTCTTTTGCCGAACTTGACGGCGCTGTCCATGATTGGTCATCCGGATATCCCACTGGCAGCCATTCGAGACCTCGTTCGGAGCCGACTACCGCCTCTGGTCAGGATGGCCGAAGAGGCGCGAATGAAGAGCAAATTACAAAAGACACCCAAGAGATCGACGTTGTTCGGCCCTACACCAGCAGCGAAGAAGTCCAAACCTGCCCTTGCTCCTACTAGTTCGACCCCAACCCTGCCATCTTCCTCTCCAGCAGCTCGTGCATCTTCATCACACCTACCTTCTGACAGCACACATGCACCACCATCGTCGTTTCGCCCCAAACTCCCCAGTATCACCTGGCTGAACATTGACCACTGTGCCGTACTTGAAGAAGGACTCAGGCTGTGGCTGAACAAGCACGTCCGGTTCGTGTCTAACGTTTTCGGAATGGTCGATGAGGATCGCATGCGGGGATTAAAGGGTTTCGCATGGGATGGAGATTGGGATGAAGATTGTGGTGCGGGGAGTGAAAACAAGTGCCAATTACGGAGAGACAAGAGTGCGTGTACCGTGTCTCAATCAGTATATACTGATACGATCCACAGGTCAACCTAACGCATGGTATGTGCACCATGTGTGTGATCGAAGAAAGGCAGAGGTTGTGGTAATGGACGAAGCAGTTACCCAGAGTGACGGCAGTTTGATACTGGGAGATGGTCCGGGAGCGAGCAAGGCGAGAGAGGTTGCGGGGTGGTGAGTGTCACTGGATTGTGGTTGAGGAGATTTGTGTTTTAGTCCAAAGTCAATTGCTTGTTGTCGGTTTTAAGATTGGCATCTTTTCATCGCATCCTGATTCAGGCCATGTAGTAATGAATGCACTATATGTACTGTACATCGTATCACGCGTGCCGCTGCCTCAAGCTGGATGGTGTCGTAAAGTGGATCCTTTCATCTGTTGTCTTTGATATATACAGTAATGCGATAAGTACAATGTACTTCCTTTGATTATTTCCTCCTGATCTTTGTTCTTTGTCTTCACCGGCATCAACACAATGACATCTATCAAGCAATCTAATCCTATTTCCTCATCCCAGACTATACTGAGACTGGATAACTGAAAGCGACTCAAAATCAAGTATACAGAATACAGCCTAAATACGTATCTTTGTTATTTAAGAGAAGAGAATGAACGCTCCATCAGGACACGCAGAACACGATGGGATTCACGCACCTCTGAATCCATTCATAATCACTCCTCCACCTCCTGATGTACGTACAATCTATACCTTACCGTGCCCCACCTCATCACCTTATCACCTCATCACCTTATCACTTCTTCACCTTTACCTCTAAGCCCTCATCGCCTCATCACCTTTACCTCTTAAGCTCTCATCTCAATGGGGAATGTGTTTTTTGTTCTGTTATTGACGTGCTTGATTTATTCCAATAGGCAAAGGACGATGAGATTCCCGGTTACGTTAAGCGTTTCGGTGCATATGTGAGTGTATACTTTCCCACCCCAACTCATTGGTCGACTCAAAGATCGGCATCTGGATTGAACTAGAGTCAGACGCGACAGAGAGTAAAGAGAGCTGATATGTGTTTCTAGCATACACTTTCAGATGGGTCTTTGTAAGTCCATAACACTACGCCACAATCATAGCATATCGTATTTAGTTGAGTTGCCGCTGATTTTATCGATCAAAGGTCAGAAGGTGTTTTGTTAGTATACTATTAATCTTTGTCTTCTCGTAAGATATTAGAGCTGAATCAAGTCATCGAATAGTCTACCAGCTGGAACATTATTGCCTAAGGGATGTACATTCGCTATGCAAGCTACGATTGACTTTGGTCTTCATTTTCCTGTAAGTGTCAATAATCATATCTCGTAGAAGGATATACTGTATGTAGAGACCAGCTATGTCAACGACACGACATATCTCTATGACCTGGGATATACAGTAGATGAGTATCAAGGCTGATATGAATGGTAGAAAGGTACTAAAGTCCCAGGAGGATTCTTGTTGCCTGTTAGTGTAGTTAAGAAGAAACCTGAAGAGAAGAAACCTATGTCAGAAGAGAATCCTATTTGTTCTATACAGTAAGCTGGTCATTAGGTAGGCTAGTGGAGGAGCTGGAAGTCAGTACGAAATAGCCTGTCAGAGGTGGTGGTAAAAGTGCGGGATGATAGGGGGTTTGAATGAGGGGGATGGATAGTACATAGCCTAGTATGGAGTATGTAATAATATTGACCGAGACGAAAGCGGGCTTTACCACCGAAATAGAGATTGAGATGGATATGGGGTTGCAATGATAGCGCTGAGAGTGCGGTGAAGTCAAGTAGTGAAGGTCTTTCCAGCGTTCCTGGCTCAAAGAAGAACCAGAGCCAAGGGGGACAGAACAAGCAACCACCCTGGGATTCCCCACACTTGCACGCCTCTCACACCTCTGGAAGTGTATTCGGCAGATCTACAATATATGTATGAGCTTATGGTTCGCCCTCTACCCCTGAGCAATCGATCTACTCACGTAAAGTACTCTGAAGCCTCTTCTAGATAACTCTGAGGTAGAGTGAAGTTTGAGATATCCACGCCTGCCTTGTGACATATTTCTCTGCCGTACTCGACCGCATAGGCTGCGTCGGGTGCTGATTGGCATACTTGAGCGAGGCATGCCGACATGTAACTTAGGTAATCCTGCACCCGAGAATCAGTTTAAAGGCTGTGATATACACTCTTATCATTATGAGGATGAGAGAAAGGAGTGAAGAAGCTTACGTCGAATTGGCAGTTCTTGGTGATAAAACTTGGGTCATTGATATCGCGACCGGGGAGGTTGATCGTGTCTGTTACTCGACCCGAGCAGTCTATCCAGCAGGCTAAAAGGCGCACGATCAGTATCAGTCACTGATCCATGAGATGACGAGGCGAGTGGTGCTGGACTTACTGGAGATATCGCGGTCCAAGTCGAGCTTGAATTGGGACTGCGCTGAAGCGAGGATGGAAGGTAACAGCATCAGTAAAGCAAGAGCCAGCAGCGGGCGATAGACGTTGCTAAGCATGGTGAGAGACGGTATGAATGTCTGAATGGGGTTACGATCAGTAACAGAAGAATGCAGAAAGTCGTGGACGCTTCATATACTGCATGTATTTTCCATGGGGATTGTCAAGACAAAAAGATAGAAATCGCAAGACAAAAGCAATCGCATCCAGGCACGACAGAGGAACAAAAAACATCGTTTCAGGTTACAGATGAGAAATGACACGTCACGACGACTGATAACGAAAGCTGGCGGTGGAGGTCGACTAGTCGGGACTTGAGAGTTTCAACTTCTCATTCTTTATATGATCGTAATGTCGATTCCAACGAAGGAGCAGCTAGCTCAGTGGGATGCCGAGGATCCTCTTAATTGGACCAAAGGCGAGTTCGAGATCCCTACAGCGAAAGCTTGTGGCGGAGATACCGAGGGACAAGCTATCTACTTTTGCGGTAATAGCTTAGGCCTCTTATCCAAGAAGGCCAGGCAGCACATGATCGAGGAGCTTGATGTATGGTCGACAAGGTGAGGTGTCTACAAGATTCCCTCGGCACGTATCCTGAGGTGCCGTTTCCATTCCTTACCTCTGTCTGTTTAATGATCTTGATACATCTACTGACGTGCTCTTCTTCCTCCCTTACCTCTCTCACACGAACAGTTCGGTGACAGGCCACTTTTCCCATCCCCACAACCGGCCATGGAAGCACGTCGACGCTCCACTCACACCCCATCTCGCCAAGCTCGTCGGTGCCCAAGAGAGCGAGGTGGCACACACCTCCACATTAACTAGTAATTTGCACAACCTCTTCACCAGCTTTTACAGACCCACGAAAACCCGATGGAAGATTGTCATTGAGCGAGGAAGCTTCCCTAGCGACTGGGTATGTCTAATGCCACGAATATCTCAAGTTTTATCACTGTTCATCTGAACTGCATCAACTATCCATTTTCCGATTATACTGATGGACATTGTAGTATGCCGTCCACTCGCATCCACAGCTACACGATGCCATTCTCAGCCAGGAACAAATCGACAATGCGATCATTCCACTCAGTCCACGACCAGGCGAAGACACACTACGCACAGAAGACATCATCGCTGTATTGGAGGAGAACCAAGATACTGTACGTATAACCAGCTGGGCCGGCCTAACGAGCAGATTGCAATCGTCTGGCTTCCGCTCGTTCAATACTACACTGCTCAGCTATTTGATATCCCCCCACTCGCAGCAAAGGCGCACGATATCGGCGCGCTGATAGGCCTCGATATGGCACATGGGATCGGGAATGTTGAATGTAAATTGGACGAATGGGGCATCGATTTTGCCGTATGGTGCACGTACAAGTCAGCTGTTTGCGTTCTATGATTTTGGACCGCCTGCTGACATGAGTAGATACCTCAACTCGGGTCCAGCCGGAATTGGAGGAATGTTCATTCGCGACGGACTTTCGGATGGTCATCGGAGGTCAGCTCCACAATTGCTCTGTCGGAATGGTGAGGAGCTGACTCGTGCAGATTGGCAGGCTGGTGGGGCAACGATGCTGCAACACGATTCCAGATGGCGCCGACATTCCGGCCGACTCCAGGGGCGAAGGGCTACCAACACTCGTGCACACCCGTCTTCTCGTCGATCCCGCTCCTAGCGACCCTGGAACTCATCGATAAAGTAGGGTTCTCAAACATGCTCGCCAAGTCAAAGCGACTTACCGGGGCACTCGAGACGCTGCTGAAAGCCAGCAAATTCTACATCCCACCCACTTCCTCGACCTCTGCCTCTACTCAGTCGCGCAAAGTAGGTTTTCAACTGATAACCCCACCAGCACCGTGGCGTGGAACCCAACTGTCCTTATACATTCTACCAAATGCGTCACCCGATGGATCAGGGAAAGGGGCAATGCCGCGGGTATTTACGGGCATGGTCAAGCGTGGACTGGTCGGCGACGAGCGGGAACCGAGCGTTATTCGTCTCAGTCCTGTTGTGCTGTATAATACGTTCCAAGAGATCGGGCGGGCGGTTGAGATTCTTGAAGAGGCTCTGCAGGATGAGGTGGATTGGCAGGAAAAGCACGGAGAAAAGAAGGCTGATGAGGTGATCCAGCTGGATATGGTGGCGAAAGGATGAGTGAGGTCTTCCGTGGTTTCTAACGTATATAATCGAGGGAATGGGGTGCAGTATATCATCGAGAGAATAAGATAGGTCTATCAGGCATGCGGTGGTCAGATCCATCAGCTATGAGGTAGTTAGGTAAAATAATCGACTAGAATGCATATCCTAAAAACAATTACAGTACGGTACAATGGACATCTGAGATCTGAGAAACTATTCAGGATGGGATACAATATCACAAGGCTGACTTGACGCTACGACGCATAGCACAGAGGTAACATCTCATCTCCTTACACTGCCTTATCTCGAGTCACTGCGTAACATGTGCACGCTCGGCGGCAGCGTACGGCGAATCGTGTGGGGACAGCATCCTATGACGATATATTAACAAGTATTTCTTCATTATCTTAACCTTCATTCCTTTACTAAGGGATGAAAGTGAGAAAGAATAAATGTAGTGTACTTACGAAGCTCTACGACTGATGAGTTCTTTATGGATTACTGAATTTCTCTTAGCAGTAGCCAATTCTGCATCTAATCTTTCTTCTTCATCATCATGTTCTCCACCTCTTTCAATCCCACTATGAACATTCTCTTCCAATCGTTCTTTTTGTATACTGAATCGTTGAGTTTGGGCTTGAGGAGCAGAATAAGATGGTGCATCTGACCATCTTGTCGAATCATTCTTCTCCCTCTGCATACCCAGTTGATTAGGGTCAGAGTGAATACCGACATGACCATTTTCAACATCGAGGTTGATAGGTAAGTTACCGACTCCGCCCCCGTTGGAGATGGAGTTGGAGTTACCTAACATTGCCATTGATCGACGCCTAACCATGACTGCTTCTTCTTTCCATTGAGTTTGGGCTTTGGAAACACGTAAGTGTAGTCCCCATATTGCTGCGAATAGTGAGAAAAGTGACATTAGAGCTGCAACGGCGGTACTGAGTGGGTATCAGTATCAGTATAATGAACAATTTCAGCGGGAACCAAGTGATCGCAAGAGGACGCAAGCGGAGTGAGGGCAACGGCAAGGGAGATGTATGGGTGAGGAAATGTATCGGTGAGGGAAGGGTGACGGTGACGAAAGAGTAAGGGTGACGGTGACGAAAGAGTAAGGGTGACGGTGACGAAAGAGTAAGGGTGAGGGAAGGGTAAAGGAGATGGATAGTCGAGGGGTACGGTAGGATTTGGATTTGGATTTGAATTTGAGTGATGAATGTACAATAAACTCACGTCTCCATAGCTCGTCCACTATGTACAGTCCCACCGCCATTCTTAACGCTCAGATAAGCTTCTCGTCCAAGTCCAAACGCAAGCCAAGAAAGTACGTTTCCAAATAGCGTGACGCACAGCACGCAAGCTTCGATAATGGCGAATCGGAGATGACGAGTGATTGAATCTAGGTCTTTGATTGCGTATCCGATCGGAGTTAGGACAGTGAGTAGTACCCAGAAAACAAGTACTACTATGGCCCAGTAGCATGCTACATTATCAGTTATTGTCAGCCAAATACGAATATAAACGAATATTGAAACGAGTATCAACTATGAGGAACGAGTATGATTAATGCGTAGGAGGAACGAGTAAGATTAAATAGTATACGGTAGGTATGGGTATGGGTATGGGTCGGGGTTTGGGTATGGGTATGGGTATGGGTATGGGTATGGGTTGAAGATGGAAGATGGAAGATAGAAGTTAAAAGATAGAATACGAAAGATTTACCTAGAGGTAACATTATTCTGACAGTTAATGCTTCACCTGTATTGATCAAAGTCGATAAAAAGTGATTATCCCTATATGCCTCTCAGCTTTTCCTCTCCATTCATCTAGTAACAAGAGCAAGAATCAGAACAGCCAACTTACGAGAGTGGCGCATAGGTGCAATTGGACGTAGCAGTCTCTACAACCATTCCGAACTCCCATCAGCTATACTATCCCTTTCTTGAAATCTTGTATAATTAAACTCACCACACCAACCTAATACACCAGCAGTCAAATCTCCCACTCCGCTCGTTTCACCAGGTACAGAGAACCAATACAGGCCTTTGATAGGTCCCGGTACTGAAAGTAGCACAAGTACCAACAACAATAAGGAAAGACCAGTGAGTCCAAGAGATATTATCGTCTGTGATAGGATCGGATGATGCGTGTATTTCTCGTATTTCTTCATATCCAATTTCATTTTGCTCGGAAACTTCATCAGTTGTCGAGTAATTTTCAAAGTAAGTAGGTGTTTTAATCAGCTTTCAAGATGGAGATGTCGGGAACAGGACAAGACAAGACAAGACAAGTGGACGCCTGCACTTTCTTTTTCAACCCATTGACTCAACCGTCGACTGCTTTCATCCTCACTCTAACACCTTCTCCTCCTCACAACCTTTGATCAAATACTCCTCATCCCTGATATCCCGCGCTAACCTCCTTTCATTCCGCTCCGCACTGCCGAGGCCCCCCTTTGTCGGTTGTTCTTTTCATAGACTTGGCTCTGGAATTAGAGGATCATAGGGTGAAAGGAGGCCAAGAACAAAGACAGGTAACTAACTTGTCCACAATTGTGGAGGTGAGCGCCATTTGCCACATCGGGTCAGTAAGAGAGACCAAAAAGGCGCCGTATGACAGCTCAAGAAAACGGCAGACAGTAGACGCAGACGGCAGACGGCAGAATGTACAGCATGATCTCATCCTCTCACAACCAAGCTCACCGCGCAGCAATACCCTGCCCAAAAGAGCTGGCTAATGCCTGTCTACCTGGTAAACCATTGGTTTCTTCCCCTGCACCACCTTTCCGCGCATCCTCTTCAGAGATGATCGTCGCTGCGCTCCTTGTCTTCTCTAGCAAGCTCAATTCCACCATAAAGTCGTCGGGTGTTTGTCTGCGCGAGAATGTTGATGGATCGAATACGAGAATGGGTGCTGTGAGCCATGATGTCGATGGGTCGTTTTCGACAGAAGGGATGTTTGGCGATGTCAGCCATACTTGTAGTTCAGTGTGGTATCTCCAATTTCGATTATAACTGACTATGTCAACAAAGGCACAGGAAACAGTGAGAGAGTGACAGCTTACAGTTCCTCTGCCGCTTCGAGTTGAGAAACGTCTTGTATTCCAGTGTAGAACATGTAGAAGAGCGTTTCGTCGACAAAATTTTGGATCTTGCTTGCGATAGGCTGTGCGTTGACGTAGTAGCATTGCGGTATGTGGAATGGGTCGTCTGATTGTGGTGGGTGAGAAAGTTGGGATGGCTCAACCCATGGAGTCACCAAATTGTGATATATAGGTCTGCGGTCAGATTCGCCCCTTTGCTGCGTGACCCACTCGTCTGTACTGAGGTCCATGCCCATCTCTGCGAGATCATCTCCAAAAAGCCACCTTTGCTGATCCGGCTTTCCCAGGCTCATCTGTATCTCATACAGCAGTCCCTTCAATCCCCACTGATCTGCAGGACTCGACATGATCTGTTGTACAGGCCGGACTATAGGTTCTTGTTGTCTTGAAGGGCTATGCCTTGCCCATGAGCTGTCGGCTGTAGATGGTGCTCCTGCTCCCGATGCTGGATGAGGTGGATTTGTGCTTGGTGTTGCAGAATTGGAATGAGAACCCCCTGCACCATTTGGTAATGTAACAGGTGGAGATGGTGGGGGTTGTTGATTAGGAGTACGTAGATACCCTGCCAACTGCGATTCCGTCAATACATCCCGCCCGTACCTCCAGCGTTCCTCACGCACCCTATCCTTGCCATCTGGGCCTGCGCCTAATGCAGGAAAGTCTTCTCCACGCAAATTCTCTCCAGAACCATTCGTCTGATTTGAAGAAGCCGACGCAGGTACTCCAAGACCTGGAGGTGGAGGGGGTGCTAATCCCTGTGCCATGCCTTGTGAGAATAACATCTGCTGTGCTAGATGTGGTGGTTGACTTGATCCTTGAGCAGGTTGTGCTTGAGATGCATATGTTGAAGAAGGGACATGTGAGCCGAGTGCTGGAAAGTCGCTAGAATCTGTTCAAACGCATCATCAACGCACGTCCTTGATTTTTCCTGATGAGCAACCCTCACCAGATCCTCTTCCAAATCCAGGTGGTCCCCCTCGGCCTATACCACCTATAGGAGGGAATCCCATCCCTCGTGCTTGACTTTGCCCGGGTGGTTGAGTCGCTTGTTGTCCTGCTGTTGCGTAATACATTGCGTTCTGACTTGGTTGTCCAGGTGCAGACGGTTGTGGCTGTGTAGGTCGATATCCTGCTGGTAGAGCTTGACCTTGCCGTGCTCCAGCTTTTGAACTTGATCAGAAAACTACACTAAAGATATATCAAGGGAAACTAACGCGTTTGACGATTCATGACGGTTCGGCCTGGTCTTGTAGGGATCAAAGGTGAAATAGGAGGCTCGGTGATACTGACGCAGGTATTATATCAGCTCGGTCGATTTTCTTTGGGCGGAAAACGGGTCGTACGAAATACGAACTGCCGTCCTATGGTCGTGCAGAGCGATCTGTGAAGAGTGATTGAGGATTCAAGAGAAACCTTTGTCCTAAAGTGATCGACGAGGATACCGGTGAACACCTCTTCTTGGTGGTCGGCGTTTCGGGAAAAGTCCCGGTGGCGAGACCGGCTCGTCCATTCTTGCTTCTTCACACACAGGACATCCCATTCTTCCTCTCGTTGTCTTGCTTCAATTCAACTCAGAAAAGTACACCATGGTAAGCTACCTTGCTCTACAGTAACACATGCAGACTTCAGCTTATCAACTCGTAGTCTGAGCTACGGTATACTCAAAACACTCAGCTAGAGCAGCGCAAGTCTTTCTCATCATGATTCTGTTCATGTGTGCTGATCTTCTCCCAGTCCATGCTCGATACACTGGTACAGGACACCCAGATATCACGAAATAGTGAGTTTCTAGTAAACTGGTTTCGCGACAACGGCGGCAGATGAAGCAGAGAGGAAATTGGGAAGGATGAATGCCTACGAACACCTTCTGACTTTGACAGTGAATGGCTCACTCATCAACATCGTGATACCTTATCATCTATTGTCGGACACCCTTCTCTTCTAGCATACACCAGTATAGCAGATGGTGAATGTCAGGCCAGGGAGCGATTCGAGATTATCGAGGTAAGTTGGGTGTTGCCGTTTTTGTTCTTGTTTCCTGGGTGGAGGAATGAGAAGACGAGATATTCATATCGCTCTGTTGTTCGACCCGTGTGCTTTACTTCTCCACCCCTTGGATCTCTTTGATATTAGTGGTGGCATGGTATGCTGACGTGTTTCACAGCGGATGCTTCAACCTTGCGGGAAACCGCCAGGGAAGACGGAAGATTAGAGAGAGAGGGAGTCATTGGGCTGCTGTGATATCTACACGGAAAGACTAGAATATGTTGTACTATTTTATTTCGTCACTATGCACGCATTACCTAGCTATCGTAATTCCACTCAACGTCGTCTGTCTATCGCTGTTGGTCTGTAGACCTATTTTATACTCGACTATACAGCGTTTCCCCGCACAGCGACCACGCGATTTCCCCGCGCCTGGTGGCCTCGCTCTACGCGCATTGACCTTGCTCAACCTCGACTTTGACATCCTTTTTCGTCTTTGAGAGCTTCTGAGACGTCAGAAGACCATCAAACTATCCGACGTCTTGAAAAGAGTAGTATCTACCCAAGATGGACGGTATCGGTATTGCAAAGTCAGTTACTCATACCTCCCAAAGGGCGTCAACTGACATTCCTATAGCTTGCCAAACCAAGTATGACCCCCGTCTCCCCCCTTCAATTCATGCTCCTTTTGTTCCTTCTGATATTCTGACGATGATGTAGCGGCATAAGATTGTCAATCATCAAGGAGCACACTTCACCTTGATGGTGGTAGGTACGTGACGTCTCGGATTGAATATACCGATGAATTGGATTGAGATCAAGTACTGATTCTGCTCTTCTTGATAGGCGAATCGGGTTTGGGTAAAACGACATTGATCAACACTCTTTTCGCGACGGAGATATGCGCATCTAGAAACTATCGTCAGCGGTGAGTGTGAAGCAACAGAAGCAGGAATCACTTAAAACCGATGACTGATGCGTATGATATCTAGATTCGCAAAACAGATGGACAAGACTACCGAAGTGGAGATACTCAAGGCCGACTTGGAAGAACGCGGCTTCAACATCAAGGTCAGCTTTCGAAGCTGTTGCATGCGTTTTGCAGCTGACGGGTCGTAGTTGACTGTCATTGATACCCCTGGATTTGGCGACTACGTGAACAACAGAGACAGGTCAGCTAATGCTATTCTCAAGCTGCAAACCCAGAAGAGCTGACGAAACCAGCTGGACACCCATCATTGACTTTATCGATGATCAGCATGAATCATACATGCGTCAAGAGCAGCAGCCTCTTCGTAAAGAGAAGCAAGATCTGCGAATCCATGCTTGTCTGTATTTCGTCAAACCCAGTGGACACACGTGAGTCATAAATGGAGCGAAAGAGAGTAACACACGTCAACTAATCATGTACAGTCTTAAACCACTTGATGTGGAGATCATGAAGCGTCTCGGGACGCGTGTCAATCTCATCCCAGTTATCGCCAAAGCCGACACGATGACTCCAGAAGACCTGGCAAACTTCAAGATCCGCGTCAGTTCTAGCTTGTCCCCATCCAGCCAAGAGGCTATAATTGATGAGTGCAGATTCGTGAGGTGGTTGCTGCGCAGGGAATCAAGGTGTATACTCCGCCTGTTGATGGAGAAGATGAGACTGCTGCGGAACATGCTAGGTTGATGCAGGCCGTGATGCCGTTCTCCATCATTGGTTCCACACTGGATGTGACTACACCTGATGGGCGGGTGGTGAAAGGACGAGAATATCTGTGGGGTGTGGCAGAAGGTACGTAGTGCATCTTCCCACAAAGAAAGCGGAAGCGCTAATGGCTCATTCCTATAGTGGAGAACGAGGAGCACTGCGATTTCAAAAAGCTCAGAGCTCTCTTGATTCGCACATACATGTTGGACCTGATCACTTCGACCGAAGAGAACCACTACGAAAACTATCGTCATGCGCAGATGGAGACGCGCAAATTTGGCGAACCAAAAGTCAAGAAACTAGATAACCCAAAATTCAGAGAAGAGGAGGAAATGCTCAGGAAGCGATTCACCGAACAGGTCAAGTTGGAAGAAGCTAGGTTCAGGCAGTGGGAACAACATGTCAGCTACAATCTTTAATCATTTGCCAGACATGGATTGAGCTGACGAGAAATAGCTTATTGCAGAGAGGGATAGGTTGAACAAGGATCTAGAGG
This sequence comes from Naematelia encephala, assembly GCA_002105065.1. NCBI lineage: Eukaryota > Fungi > Basidiomycota > Tremellomycetes > Tremellales > Naemateliaceae > Naematelia > Naematelia encephala. The sequence goes on from MCFC01000082.1 coordinate 23,692, forward strand.
TCGCTCATGCTCAGATCAAATCCCTCGAGGTGAGTTATACCCCTCCGTAGTTAGTCACCTCACCCAGCTCACACGCTTTTAGGGCGAGCTCGATCAACTTGCTGCATACCACCGACAAGGCGGTACGGTGGGCCGTCGTTAGTTAATGGTTCACCTCATTCCATTACCACCGGCAAGTCTTGTCTATGGACCGTCCGTCTTTGTTGGTTCATGGCTCATATTGCCTCTTGATGTCGTTTTGAATTATTTACGCAAACTATTACGTCCAAGATCTTTATTTACCCCCTTTTCACAATTGTCATATCATCACCCCCCGCCCTCTGTCCTGGAAAGATGGATGTTTATACCCCCCCTCTGTCCTGGAAAGATTATGATTGATTATACCTCCTGTGCATATATTCCCCTGTTTGCGTGATGAATACCTTGCTTGCTTTGCGATACCAGGGTATACGTTGATGCCTTACTGCATAAAAACGTCGATAGCACGATACCTCGTTATAGGCGTACGATGATGATAGAAGTGGGACATCCATCCTTTTGAGATACGATCATTCAAGATTGGCATGCCGTATGAACATGTAGCCATGTGATTTGAGGGTCGATTCGCCAAACGAAGGCTCTATACATACAACTTCCTATGTCTAGTGATGTACAGGTTAGAGAGAGTGTGTATATCCACAATCTTCAACTTGGAATCGTGGGATCTTGAATCCATCCGCTATCCATCCACTAACTAACAATCATCTAGATTGAACGGAAAGAATCTAGCCCAATTGAGTATTAGCTTCAGAGTCTCATTGATTTTCAGAACGAATCAATAGAAAGAAAGAAAGACAGCAAGGAGGAATGCAGAAAAACAAGAAGCAAAACAGAGAGCAAGACGGAGAGCAAGACATTAATAAAGAAAGGACAAGGCACCGAAAGTAAGAAATAAAGAAAGAAAGAAAGAAAGAAAGAAAGAAAGAATAGCTCACTAGCTGACAAAGTATAAACTCCTTGATTCTCTCTCGTTCTGACTTTAAACAGGTTTAGGCATCTTCCCCACTACCTCCAAGTTATACGCGACGTTTCTTGAATAATTCGAGAACAACTGAGCGGTGACTTGAGTAGATTGTGATGAAGCTAGGAATTCCTATATGAGACCTATGAGCTCTCAACTCTCGAGAGATAAAGATTAGGATCAATGTAAAAAACCTTCAGCTATCGGATGATAAGACAACAAGACGACATGGTGACCAAAACATGACCAGATAAGGAGAAGCTGGCAGCCAACAAGACGACAAGATGACAAGGTGTTGAGAAGAGGAGAAGCTGACAGCCGACAAGACGATAAGATGACAAGATGACAAGGCGTTGAGAAGAGGAGAAGCTGACCAGCCGACATGCTAACAAAGACATGATGAGACGAGGACAAGGTCATACCTTTATACAGTGGTTCATCTCTAAAACTGCTTCGTTGCATTTATCCTTTTGATATTCTTTCTCAGCTCAATAATTCTCTCTTGCCCAGGAAAGGATGAAATAGAAAACTCACGACGTTCTTGATTATTCTTTCTAACAGAACTGCCTGTTCTGCCTCGTGTGGGTTCTCCATCTTGCAAGTAACCAAGTAATGAAGCGACCAAGCAACGAATGACTAGTATCCCTATTGACCAGCTCTAATGCTTGTTTTACACCACCGACGCGTTAACCAGTTCCTCCACCGACGCGTACCAACAACTGCCACATCCATTGATCCTCTCGCCCCAACAATTCATTAACCGAGTTCATCTATAATTCCGGTAATCTCCGCCTGACCCGGCCGATCCCCACGCCTCTTCCACGTGTTGACGATCGTACCACTTGGTTGTTTTTTTTTTCAGGTTCCGATGCTTCCGACCCTTTCGGGCCTGCGTTTCAAGTGGTACGATCTAATAACCTCCCCTATCCCTTCTTGTTCTTTTCTCTTTCTCTCCCTCTCTTGCATATATAGATATATAGACGTAGACGTAGACGTCTCTCTTTCTTCTTCTTTAGATAACCTCTCACACTCCCACTCATTCACACCTCACTCACACACACTCCATCCACACACCTTCGCTGTTAGACGACCACGCGCCATCATGTCGTCAGTCACATATGATTTCATGTCCAAGTACGTCCCGATCGTAGCGGACCATTTCGCGCCTATGAACGCTACGACTGCCCGGAATACCATGTATGGAGGTATTGCCCTGGATAACCTGAATTGGTTGGAAAGGCTTTGGGCTAGTTATTATATCTGGATGGGGAATCCAGTTTTAGCTACGGGTCTGATGAGCTTTATGGTTCATGAGGTTAGTTATGTTCATATTGTCGATATCCCTCTTCTGAGGCCAGCCCTCCTCGACTTCTTTCTTTTCCGATACTAGCTCTCCTCACCTTCTCCCTCTTCCCGGACTAGCTCTTCTAACCCTCTTCTCCCTGGCTGGAGCTAATCCGATATAGGTCATTTACTTTGGCAGAGCTATTCCATGGCTCATCGTCGACGCTATCCCTTACTTCCGTAAATGGAAACTCCAACCGGTAAGTCTCTGCCCCTATCCTTCCTACCTGAAAAATTCAAAGCTGACTCGGTGTAGGGCAAAACTGTATCCAACGAACAAATCCTAAAATGCGCAAAGATCGTCCTGCTCACTCACTTCACCTGCGAATTCCCATTGATCTACGCTTTCCACCCCGTCTGCGCATACTTTGGCATGGCAACATATGAAGTCCCGTTCTCCAGTCCTCTGCTCATGGCCGCTCAAATCGCGTTCTTCTTCGTTTTCGAGGACACGTTTCATTATTGGGCACACAGGGGTTTGCACTGGGGTCCATTCTACAAGCATATCCATAAACTTCATCACGAATTCTCAGCCCCCATCGGTCTTGTGAGTTCTCTCCTCTGAAGAGAGACTGCCTGTGATACCTCTTTTCGGATCGCTGATGACCTGTATAGGCCGCCGAATATGCACACCCTCTAGAAGTCCTCATCCTCGCCCAGGGCACTATCTCGGGTCCATTCCTGTACTGTCTCTTCCGCAAGGACCTGCACATTTTCACCGTCTACATCTGGGTCACTCTACGACTTTTCCAGGCCGTCGACGCTCATTCAGGCTACGACTTTCCTTGGTCTCTCCGACACTGGCTTCCCTTCTGGGCAGGAGCAGACCACCATGATTTCCACCACCAAGTGAGTTCAGAGTCAATCCAACCATTCCGCGTATACCTATGTCTCTTTCTCTCTACAGCTCCCCGCCCGCCCGTATCATATATTCCCGCATACGTAAGCTGATATATTTGTTTTTTATTTTATTTGTGTAGGCATTCACAAACTGCTATTCAACAAGTTTCAGATGGTGGGATTACATGCTTGGTACCGACAACAAATACCACGCGTTCAGAAACAGGGTAAAAAACGCGTCTGCAAAGGACAAGGCTGCCGTTGAAAAACGAGAGATTGACAGGATCGAAGCGGAGGGTATCAGGGCAGAGAGATTGGCAGCGGCTGGCGGTGGTCAGGGAGGTATGGAGGGTGTAAAGCGAGGTAAACTCGAGTAGAAGTAGATATGCCGAAATATATATATGGACACCTCGCCGCTCTCTTCATTCACGTAGATTGGCTACTTTGCATTCCCGTTAGGGGCTAGGCTATACATGATACATGTTAAAAACATGATGATTTTGGGCAGTAGCGTTGATAGTGGGAACGCTATTTTTACTTACTCTACATCTTACAATTCCCAATTTCAGCAACACGACCGAATGGATTTGACTGATGGCAAAACTTATTCTTGACTCTTACAATTCTCAGATCAAACTCAACTGGATATTATTGAAACATTGAACGAGGCCGTCGATAATCGATATTTGATCGTTGATCACTTCTGAAAGATACATACATATGTTCGTTCCTCTTACAAGAATAGGAAAAAGACATGTAAGAGAGATACTTGATACAGTACATGCTCAAACTACGGTAGTACTGACTGACCACTTGATCCAATCTATTCTGTCGTTGATCCTTGAATGGCTCTTTGTACCTCCTCCGCCTTGAATCTTCGTAAGATGTCTCATTGTTGGACGACCATGTGGACAGTTCTATTGTTTTCAAATGCGTTAGCATGACCCAAACATAGACGAAAAGGAGAGAAAAGAACAAAAACAAAAAAAAAAGAACAAGAACAAAAAGCAAGAACAAACAAAAAGAACAAGGACAAGAACAAGGACAAGGACAAGGCAAGAACAAGGACAAGAACAAGGCAAAAACAAAAGGCAAGAATAATAATAAAAAGAACAAGAACAAGAACAAGAACAAGAACAAGAAAAGAACATGACCATGAACAAGACAAAGACAAGAACAAAGAACAAAGACAAAGACAAAGAGGAGAACAAAAAGTTGACAATTTGACTTACCCAAGGTTGATCAATAGTTCCCATATTCCTAACGAGCTAATCCCTTATCAGCCCCATGACTCAAAACTACACCACTCTAATACTTGACGTTATACCCATATACCGATATACCGTTGAGTTGAGTTGTGGATATAGACGATATAATAATAGACTCACTCACCTGTGTCATTTGTCCTTTATTTAAAGATTTTCCAATCATGACGCTTTTACGACAAGCTCTCATTGCAAACATTGATCTAGCTTTCGTACATCTTACCATTGTCCCACTAGGTCTTGATGAGTCGGAAAGTAAGTGTAAAAGTTGTTCAAGATCTATATCAAAAAAGTAATCGACATCAGCAGCATTGACATATGACCGACCACATTTGGGAAATACGAGTAAAAGAGGGATACAGCTGGAAATACCAGTAGAATGTCGACAGGTCTAAGAATATGAATAGAAAGGGACATATCTGAATACACGAGTAGAAAGGGACACATCTGAATACACGAGTAGAAAGCGACAGATCTAGAACCACGAATTGAGATAGGACAAACCTTTAAAGTCAAACACAGTCTCCTTACTGACAGGCATAGCGGTGAGTTTGACTCTCTCGCCCCGACCAGGTGCCGCGTCCTCGTCAATCTCGACGTCGAACCCATTGATACGTAAAACATCTAAACTCTCCATTGCAGTGATCTCATCCCCAGCCGTCAACTGCAATGGTCGTGGCCTAAACAACGTCAGTGGATTATCAGAGTCTAAACACAACTCACTTGATAAGTTGTTGAGCCTTGATCGTTGTTGTTCTCTGAAGAGTCTCGAAATTGAACTTTTCATCACAGGCATGTTGATCAATGATGAACAGATCATCGACCTCTGTCTTCGCCTTTCCTTTCAGATCAAGATCAAGATCATTTCGAAGTCGAGCAATGATGAATCCCTTGTTGAATTGACCCAAGATCTCCATCCGTGCGAAATCATCTTTACTGATCACGCGATTCAAGGCTTCTTCTGCCGAAGTGGCATTACGGTTCCCTATACCTGCCGCAGATGAAACGCCTCCCTCCATCAACCGAGAGTAGGCGTCTCTCGGTGTACGGTCCAATGTCGACGATGAGGATTTCGTAGCATATCGTTCACATAGGCGAGGTAGATTAAACGCAAGTGTCATTTCGCCCGATGGCCCAGTCGACGGGATTTCGTCCCGGAATGCACTAGGCGTACGACTGGATTCACCTAACGTGGGGCGGGATGGAGAAGCCGCTGGACGTGCTACAGGAGAGTCTGGGTGGGGCGATGGAGATGATGGCAATTCGTCCTCGAAAATCGGCTCGGACGGTCTGCAGGTTGCTCGTTCTGATACGCCTTGAGGAATCTCCCCAGCACGCACTGGGCTCTCTAATATTGGGGATATCTCGGCTGGTCCAGGTGTTGCTGGCTCGACCTCGCTGCCGTTCATATCGTCATCTCCTACCGGGACATGCTCGTTCTCGTCCTCATCCAGCTCATCGATGTCATCCGTCGGCCTCGCCTCTTCCTCCACTTCAGTATCTTCAGCCAGGTCCGTTGCCAAGCCATCTACAGTTGTATCGTCATTCTCTACGTCATCTTCGCTTGCTGAAGTCTGCTCCAACTCGTCGTCCTTCATCGTAACATCTGCTGCTTGACTAGCATACCCCTTCAATCGCTCCCTCAAGCTCGCTCTCGCTTCTCTGCCTCTCTTCGCGCCAGCTGGCTTCCTCTCAGGGCTCCAGCTCGCAGATGTCGTATCCAACGTAGAAGAAACGCGCTTCGAGCTAATTCCCGACCTACTTAACGAGCCAACTTGGCTGATCACAGGGCGACTTGATGAAGGCTGGGTGCTGCGCAGTTGAGAGGATGAGCCGTTGGTCGATGCACGTTGCCGAATATTATGCGATACCGACGACTCGTCCTCTTCATCCTCATCAAGCACAGTGATTTGTTCCTGGATTCTACGTGATCCCGATCGACGTAAAGGTGGTCCAGAGGGTTCGGGACTGGTCCGTTGAGGTATCGATTCCAGCTCATCCTCATCCTCCTTCGCTTCGTCATCAAACAAGGTAGTTTGCCTGTGCACTTCCCGAATATTCTCTTTGAGAGCGCGAATATTATGTGAGGCACCTTCGACTACATAGGCGGATCGACTGGGCTGGAAGAAAGCCTCGAGGGCAGCCCGAAGAGCGATGATCATGTTTGCCTCTGAGTGGAGGAAGATCGTGCGTTTATCAGGTGAGACATTGATATCGATGCTCTCTGATCGGAGTCAGCAAGATATAACGTGGAAACAGAGTAGGCTACCTACCTGGAGGGATCTGGAAGTCCAAGATTGCGAGCGGCACTTGATTTGTATTGAAGCTCTTGTACACCTCATTGATCGCTTTTCCGACCTAGCAGACATACCAGTCAGTCTACATCGATCTCACCAGATTGCCAACTATACCTGGCGGAGATCACATGGCCGACCGTTGACATAGTAAAACTGTCTGTCGGCAGATGAACGTCCCTGTCCCCATGCGGCTGAGGAAATAAGACCAGACACCTTTACAGTCTGAGTCCTGGAATAGATTAATAAACAGGACACTGTGAATCTCATAAAACTTACTTTCTTGATACACCCTCGCGTCTAGCCATCATGCTATCAACGTCAACATCCAGGGCCAACGAGACGTCCTGGACACCATCAAGCGCTTTCGGACCCCATACTGAGCTGACGGAAGTCCGCAAAGAGCCTCTGCCATCAGTGGACAGCAGAGTTGTTCGTTTACTGCAGTATGATAAGCTGGATCAAAGATGTGTTGGGCACCAGGCTTACCCAGCTTTCCCGGCAGCAATGGCCTCGACTCGTAGACGGACACCGGTCCTGCCATCCGAACTGGATACACTTGATGGTACCAACGCATACGCGTACAGCAAGGTCAGAGCTTTGGTGAATTCGCGTTTGGCATTGCGTTCAAACTCCTTCCGCCTGACCGGTAAGGGCACAAACAAGCCACTGAGAGTTATAGTCGTTCCCCTCTATGTTTGAAGCTCAGCCTTGATGATCCTTTGCGGTAATATAGAGCAGGCCTACCGTCCTTGCCAACCTCTGTGAGCTGTCAATGACTCGTCCGTCTCGTCCTAGTTTGATTACAGCACCCATTGGAGTCGTCTCCTTTGTACTCGTAGTGACGACCACTGATTCACACAGCGAACAAAGAGCCGACAGGGCCTCGCCTCGAAATCCAAAAGTCGTTACATTGGGTAGATGCGAGATAGCCGCAAGCTTGGACGTATGATGCTTCATGCCTGACCACTATCAGCGTCCTGATACCCACCAAAGAGTATCTCACTAACCAATGAATGGCCAATCTGCCTCAGCTATACCCGAACCATTATCCGACACCTCAAGCGTATCCAGACCGTTGTCCTTTATCCTTACATCTGGTGGAGGATGAGCTCATTTCCCGTCATCTTTTCAAATCATCACAGACCAATAGAAGATGCTCCTGCATCCAAGCTATTCTCTACGAGCTCCTTGATGGCCTGCTGAAGTTCCAAGACGACTTGGCCAGAGTGCAGACGATGGACTGAATCAACGTCGATCGCTTTTTGCGGGTTAGGCCAAAGCTTCCTTTTCGTCTTCAGGGAATCATCGCTCACCTTTGATTTTGGCCTCCATCCTCCGCCTTACTCCCCTACAAGCAATACAAGATTGATTCCAAATACGAGTGCCTCCTATGAGTTAGTGTCAGTCATTGATTGATGCGCATCTCCCGACGCGTTTTCAGTCTCCAGGGTGGAGGTCTTACCTGGTTTAATTACGTAAAGAATCGATTGCCGTTGTCCCTCAACTGGCTGCACAAAATCATACTTTGACATATTTGTCTATATCGCCAGCAGCATGGAGGACGAGGTGGAAGTTCAGTGTCGCATATTACAAGAGGAAGAAATCACTGCTCTTGAGGTAAGTTCTCCGGCCCGCGAGCTCCGAGCCATGCTGACGAGTAATTATCAGTCCATCTACCCTTCGCAGATTGTCATCCAACCCAACCTAACGGGCAAACCTGGTCACATCGTCACTCTTACTGTTCCGGTATCCTTATCCTCGCCCATAACTGCTCAACTCTCATCGATATCCCAACACGCATCATCTTCCAGCTTACTACCAAGTCTGGAGCTGTCCCACCTACCTCCAATCGAGATCCGACTTTTCTTGCCACCCTCGTACCCCCTGACAACCCCTCCAAAACCGATCACGTCCAGAGCTCCAGTGCCGACGCAAGATGGAGGTCATTCGAGTTATTTGAGTCGTAAGTCTCTTGGAAAGATCCAAGAGAAACTCAGGGAGATGTGGAAGGAGGACAAGGAGCTGGTTGGAGAGGGAGCAGGGGTATTGTGGAGGTGGTGGGAGTGGGTGGCTTCTGGAGATTTTTTTTCCGACTTGGACCTGCTCAAAGGGGATACTTTAGAGTGAGTGTTATAATCAGTCTTGCCGATGGTATGAGCTAAACACCGACAGGCTCTCTGTGCCGCCTTTGATCGCTCCTTCAACTTTCCATACTTCGCTCAAGACCTACAATGCCCAACAGCTTCACTCTTCGTTCGAAAGCACCGCATTCTCTTGTTCGATCTGTATGGAGAACCGGAAGGGAAAGAGCTGCATCCAAATGCCAGGTTGCAACTGCGTATTGTAAGCTACTATGTGCTTACTTTGCCCAAAGTCACAGCTTACGCCGTTCCAGCTGTGCTCCGTGCCTTGCTTCTTGTTGGTCACTTGCGATCGAGGAAGGCACACTGGAGAATGTATCGTGTCCTAGCGTCACATGTGTTAAGCAGCGTGCCACACGAGTACCGGGTCCCGCTTCGCAATTGTCAAACGCAGGAGAGACAGATCCAGATTTGGTAGAGAGTGTTGTTGGCAAGGAGCTTCGGGACCGATGGCAAGAGCTGAAAGAGCGTCGGCGCGCTGAAATCGGTAAGCCATTTATCCAAAGTAAGTAGGCATGGCAATAGCTGATTAAAACAAGATCCAACATTCACTGTCTGTCCTCGTCCAACATGTCAAGCTGCCGTCCCACCACCTCCACTTCCAACCGCCGCCGATCTCGCTTCACAATCCGCCAACTCGAACCGAGCTATCCGACTCTCGGATCTCGGGCGACCGACCCCACCTTCTCCTCCAAAATCTGCTCAACCAGTGATAGCAGAAGATCGATGGGCGCGATATCGTTCCTGTCCTAAATGTCAATACTCGTTCTGCCTCTATTGCTCTGCGACATGGCATGGCCCACACACGCTGTGCGCATTCCCACAGACAAGCTTGATCGTACAAGAATACCTATCGTATCCTGAAGGAAGCGAGCAGAGGCGTCTGATGGAATTACGCCGCGGGAAAGCGAATTTGGAAAGGATGGTTACTAAATGGAGAGAAGACGAGGAGAATAAAAAATGGCTCGAATCGAGGACGAGAGCTTGTGCAGGCTGTGGTGTCCGAGTTGAAAAGAGGTCAGCTAATTAAAATTTTGTCAGAGTGATTGAATCCAAGCTGACTGACTGTCTGTCTCTAGTCATGGGTGTAATCATATGACTTGTGGGCGATGCAATGCGCACTTTTGTTATCGCTGTGGGAGTTCTGTGAGTTCACTTTCAAAACTATCACCATATCGAATTCTGTTTCTGTATTAATTACTTGGTCATCATTACCTTCCCTGGCCAAATACTCTGAGAGCTAATGAATTCACTTATAGATCTCTCCACAAGATCCTTATGCGCATTATCGTCGTCCAGGACATGCGTGCTTTGAGAAATTATTCGATCAAGAAGAGATTGAACGTTTCGAACGTGAGACAGCTATGGGTGTCGCAGAGTTTGGACAGATGGATCCAGATATTGAAGAGTGGAGAGAAGTAAGGGGGATATGGGAGTGGTAGCTGGTAGTCTTTTTTAATTTTAAGCAGACCAAACTCACTCATATGTATCTGTTTTTTGTACTGTACTGTAGTCGTAGATTGGGATGAGTGGAAGTGAAGTGTATCAATCCCCATGCATATTGTTGTACGTCGTGCTTTGTCACTTCTTTGGAAAAACCAGACCATATTCCATATTTTATATTCCCCCAGAAAAAAGTTCTGTTCCTTTCTCATGCATTGAGTGAAGTTGTTCACAGATGTGCTTTTTTTTTAGTTGGTTGGTACAAGGTCAACTGAGACGTCTTTCTTTCCTTTTTCCCACTCTTTTATCCTCTGCGTAAAACACCTCTAACGCGTTCACTGATACTACCTCGCCTTGCAATATTTTGACTTTCTTCTCTGACTTTAGCAGCCATAGCTAGAGCTCTTATAGCCTCTTCACCTTCCCAACTACTTCTTCTACCCTCACTACTATCACCTTCAGTAGATACACCTCCTCCTCCATCACCTCCATCACCTCCATCACCTCCATCACCTCCACCACTACCACCATAACGTCCTCCTCCTCCTCCACCACCACCACCATAACCTCCTGCTCCTCCACTGGTTGAATTGAAGCTAAATCTACTTGCAGGACTTTGAGGTACTACTTCGTCCCATTCCATACTCGATCGAACTGATCTTGCTTCGTCGCCTCCTGCAGTCACTTGTGAGATGGCTGTTGTAGTTCGTACTTTTGGTTTTGATGGGAAAAACGAAGAAGAGCCTCTGACGGTATTTGTCGATGCTGTCGATGTTTTCTTCTTGAGCACGTTTGGTCGCCGTGGACTAGGAGGCGGCGGCATAGACGCGGCTGGTGTAGAGTTCAATGGGACCGGTGTTTCTTGAGGATCGTATAGTGCAGGAGGCGATGCTTCTATAGTCTGTAGACCCTCATCGCCTGATCGACGTGGCGTGCTTGTCGAACCGAGGTTTCGGACTTTGGCTACAAAATTGGCCATGCTATTCGTACGATCCTTCGTGCCCAAAGTAGGGGATGAAGTCTCTCGCTGCTGTCGGCTAAATCGACCAGTCGGCGAAGTGAATCTACTCTCCGGACTGCCGGCCCGCCACCTCCTCGACGGTTCTTGAATAGGTTTGGTGGAATCCAGAATTTCCATCTCGTGTGGCATCACTCCGTTTCCGCGAATTGAGCTGGTAGTGTTGGAAGCTGTCCACCTGCTCCCGCTATCTCCACGGAACAGCTTGGGAAGATCTAACATGATCCGCGTGAGATCTCGGATTTCCTGGTCCGACGTTCGGCTAGCATCTCGTAGAACAGTTGCCAGTCGCATTGCGTTCTCACGGAACGATGTGGGGTCCTCCAGCTCAATGGCAGTAGACAAAGCTGTCGAGAGATCGGCTGCAGTTCGCACTGAAGCATTGAGAGCTTCACTGGACCGGGTTGCCGACCCAAACGAATATACGAGGTCAGGTAAGATTGATGCGATATCGGGGCCGAGCTTGCTAGCCAAAGCTTGGCACGCCTCGAATAGCAGACGTCCGTGCTCTGTGCTCGCCGTACTGGCATCGATACCAAGAGGTACACTGGACCTTCCACCGAGAGAGGTCGAGCTTCGCATCGGTCTAGGTTCGCTGCTGCTTCCACCTAAGTGACTCAATCTCGAAGACGCTCGAAGTTGCAATCTACCGTCTTCGGCATTCTCGTCAAACGGACGGCGGTAACGTTCAACTGGTGCCGTTCTTGGCGCGCTGTGACGGAATGACGACATTGACGAAGCGGGTCGTATCCGTTGTGGAGTAACGTCGTTTCCATATCGTGATGCAGGACGAGACAAGGGCATTGGCTCTCGATCGCCGAGGACCGATTGAGCTCGGTCTGCTTCCCATTGCTTATTGTGCTGGGCTCTGCTCTCCTCGATGCGCCTTATAACGTCCAGCGGGTTCCTCGACTCGTCCTTCGCTTCCATCGTCCGTCCGCCTACCGCAGAGATACTGTCGGACGGTGCTAAACCGATCCTTGATCCACGTGTAGTAAGACCTCTGTCCGCTGATTCAGCAGATGTGCGGGAAATGTATCGCTGTCGATCAAACGAAGTGTCCAGAACACTTGCGGGCCGCTGCCGGTCTCTCATCTCTGCACGTTGTGGCGAAGAAGTGTCGAGACCATTTGACGCCCCATTTAGGCGACGCGACACACCCCCCAGACCATCGACTTTACTTGGTGAAGGGAACATGCGGGACCTAGATGGTGAAGGGACGCCGTCGATCTCTCTCGACAGACGAGACGTGGTGTGGTATCGAGATGCCAGTGGAGATTCCATGTGCTGAGAGTAGTTCTGGCCTTGAAGTCTCATAGACCGGGGTGAATAGGGAATCTCCGGTGAAGGAGTAAACTGCTGGTCATCAGTAACGAACCAACCGCAAAGCCAGGAAGTACTACTGACCGCAGCACCAGACATAAATTCTGCCGGTAATGGTTTGCGTTTTCCTGATCCTGAACTGCCTCCGCTTCTTTGCTGTCCATTTGTAATCATCACCTCTGAGCTCCTCATGCCCTGATAATCTGTAAAGCGATCCCGTATGGGCGTTTCGGCGTATCTTGGCCTGCCGCTGTGATTGGCAGCAGTCGCCGAGCGCCTGATAGTCGAGCTCTCTAAGGGGGTTGGCGAAGCTATACCGGGTGAGCCGCGTGAGTAGGTGCTTTGACGCCGGACCGTTCCCCGGTGATCTTCATCTTCCAGCGTAAAACGCCTCTGTATGGAGCTTTTCAGCTTTTCTTCCGCGTCTTGTATTCGATCATCAAGGTCTTCCACTGGGGTATGTCGAGGCTCTTCTGTGATAGTTGCATGATTTGCAATGCCGTTCTCCCAAGAGCCCGAGAGGCGATTAGGCATTCCCTGTTCAGGTAAAGCTTCGCTGGAAGCCTTGGCAGGTGAGGCTGAAGCTGAGCGAGAGTGTCGTGAAGAACCAGACCCAGAAGTGTGGTCACTGTGTCCCGGTAATAGCGGACTTTCCCCTTTCAGACCCCGTGGTCGTGCGACTTCGGCAGATAGGCGTCTAGCTGTTAAGGCACTCTTAGTAGCTAGTTGAGAGGAAGAAGAGGACGAGCGGGAGACGCCAGGAGACTGGCGAGGTCTGACGCTTTTTCGATGTGAGGAGCTGATTGACGAGGTGGAGGACAACTTTCGTGGCGTGGAAGTGGAAGAAGAAGACATCGTCGCAGTCCGCTCGGGAGCCGGCCGGCCGGAGGTTGAAGGTGCCGTACGGGGTACTATGCGAACGGAGGAAGTCCTTTCGATAGGGAGCGGTGGATGAGCTTGAGCGTCATTCACTTTGACGACCTGCGGCAAAGCGACGTCGCTCTCTGTACCAGGAGGACTAGGCAAGCCAGAGATTCTATCCACCAAGCCGTTTACTTTCTCTTTCTTCTCTGTCGAACTTTGTAGTTCAGCCGTCTCGCGGCGTGACCACTCGGGGCGAAAATCGATCTGTGGAGATCCAAGTCCTACGCGGGTACTGGGGAGACCACTAGGCATTCGGACGACCCGGTTAGGAGTGTGGGTGTGATCCGTGACAGGAGCAGCATCGGCCAGAGGGCTCGGGATGCGGGGTGAAGTAAGATCAATAGATGCTTCGGAAGGAACCGTTGATAGCCGGGGCCGGGCTGGTCCAGACGTCGGGCTTCTTGAGGATTCCGGGGAAGACATGCTATGCGGTCTACAGTGTCTGATCAGGACTGCGACTGTCGGTGGAGAAGAAGGATTGGGCTTAAATCTAGAGGTTCCTTCGTGCTAAAGGGACCGAGCCAGCTCGCAGTCGAGATGACCAGTACCTGATAAGAACCTTGGAAATGCCGTCTAGGCTATAGCAAGCTCGTGAGGAGGCATTGCACCATTTGGTAGAGCAGTCTTTTCTTTCTATTGACACAAATGAAGTTTGACTCGCGCGGCGCGTCACCAAACGCACTGACCGCAAACGGGGATCTCATCTAATAGGCGTGCAACAACTGCATCGCAGGCCTAATCTCACGGATACAATGCAATAGCTCGCATCTGTTGGTCGTAATGACCCTATAAGCATACTCTCTGGCTGTCTACCCAGCGGGAACACAACTACTACTACTAACTCTCAGAGTGTTTTCAGAAGAAGACTCTTAGATGAGGGCTGATCCCGGGGGCCCGGGGACCCAAGAGATTACGTAAAGCGATACCTCCTTCCGCCTCGGCTGCGCTTTGTCGGTCGTATTTGCTCTTTCAACAAGACAAACATACTAACTCTTTCTGTTCCTTTCACACTTCGGCCCTTGTATACCCTGTCAGACGGCTCACCACTCTTCATCGTATCTGTTGTATAAGTAATCCGTCTTGTCTCTTCCCCACATTCTCCCTTAAATAGGTAGACCACCTCATCAGTCTCAACATGTCTGACCGGGGCGCACCTTTGTCGTATCCCCGACCAACCTCCAAATCAAAACCCATCCCGTCACTCACCTATTCTTCCTCCTCCGACGTACCTCCTTCATTCGCCGGTCTGAAAACACCGTCTGTAGCCCGCAAGAAGCCAGCTGGACTCAAGTTAAAGCCCACTCGAGTTGCACCTGCTCCCGGCGACGGGGCAAAGGATGGTCCGGTTGTTCTGTCTGGATCAGAACAGCTTCGACAAGAGATTGAACGACTACAACTTTCATCTAGGTCGTCATCTTCGACTCAATCTGGTGGTCTAGACTCCCCGACCAGCTCGAGCCCTACTGCGCCTACCACTCCTAATCAGCTGGCTGCTAGCGATACTTCCAGCCAGGGATCGAGGAAAAAGTCGAGCAGTTCTTCAAAGACCGGAAAGAAGCATCGCGATAAGGACGCCGAAGATCTAGTCAAAGATGAAGATCTCAATGTCCTTGGCGATCTTGGTGCAGGGAACGGAGGGACGGTCACAAAGGTCTGGAATAAGAAGCGGAACTGTATAATGGCTAGGAAGGAAAGTCTTCCCCGGGAGCTCAAGATATGTAAGCTGATATCTTCTAGCTCATCCTGGTGGACGCCAAGCCTTCAGTTCGTAAACAGATCATTCGAGAACTACAAATCATGAACGATTGCTCCTCACCATATATCGTTGAATACTACGGATGCTTCCCCGTTGATGTCCACGTCGGCATTGTCATGGAGTATATGGATGCAGGGTGAGCTGTTACATTCCGATTGTATCAATCCCAGCTCACATAAACAGTTCTCTAGATCACATATATCGCAGAAATGGTGCCATCCCTATCCAGATGGTCGGTAAAGTCGCAGAAGCGGTCCTGAAGGGTTTGATGTACTTGTACGATGTGCACAGGATCATTCACCGAGGTTAGTCTCGATAACAACACATCCAAATTCAGCTTACTCCCCAGACATCAAACCGTCTAATATTCTCGCCAATACCGCTGGTGACATAAAGATATGCGACTTTGGGGTATCTGGCGAGCTGATCAACTCGATCGCAAATACCTTTGTAGGCACGAGTACATATATGAGTGTGAGTGTTATACAATCTCGTGGTAACTGCTTCAGCTGACTTGTCATACGCAGCCCGAGCGGATACAAGGTGCACCATACACTATCAAATCCGATGTCTGGTCCCTCGGTATATCGCTCGTTGAGCTCGCTCTCGGCCGCTTCCCATTTTCCGATTCTCCAGACGACGAGGATGAGTCTGAACTGGAGCTTGATCCCGATGCTACTCTCCCTCTTAATTCTGCTCGACCAAAGCTCAAGCCTAAAAATTCTGGAGAAGGAAAATCAGCAGGAGTCTCGTTGGCAGGCGGTGGACATTCAATGTCAATTCTGGATTTGCTTCAGCATATCGTCAACGAGCCTGCTCCGAGGCTAGAGAAGAAGGGCAGAACGTACCCGCCCGAGGCGGCAGCGTTCGTAGAGGGGTGTCTTCATAAAGATCCTGCAACGAGGAAAAGTCCTCAAGAGTTGCTAGTAAGTTTTCCGCAAGTTGATTTGGCTGCAGCTGATGCTCTAAAGGCTTCGGACTGGATCACGAAATCGTCCGTCACAAAGGACGATCTCAAGGCCTGGACGAAGAGCGTAACGCAGGCCGAGTGAAAGGAATGTAGGCTCAAAGAGGTTTCAATCGTGACGACAGGCTATGACCATTTTATCATTTGTGCATTAACATATCTCGTGTCTCATGTCAAACTTCCATTCATGTCGTTCTTTGTCAATCATGCATTGTATCATTTGGACTGCCGAGCTGTACTCGAACAACTATGTGAGCTCGTTGCCAGTTGAGCTTGCACTTTGATAACCTGTCCAGCTACGGATTTTGCCTTTTAGACAGTAGACGCGTCAAAAGTGGAGGTTGGAAACCGCTGCCTCGCTCCTACCGCAGTAGTACTCTAGTGATCGTTTCCTCACTCAGATCTCATTCACCATTTCGAATTTGATTCATGTCTCCCTGACGAAGGGATCATGACCGAGACGTACATAGGTTTGTATCGTTCACTGTGTCCAGACTTAGAAGAGCTGCATCTAGCTGACCTGCTTCGCTACAGACCATACACCCTTTTTGTCGGACAAATTCGATGTTCACGCCTATGCCAATGCAGCGCTCTCAGGCCAAGTATATGATCCTGACGCAGAGGATGGTCCTACTGTCAATGGCGGATCGAAGGTAGTTGTTGGCTCATCAAGTCGGCGAATAGACAACGAGAAAGGGGATGTTGGTGTTGAACTTGCTAGATTAAGTTATGGAATTGTCAGTTTTCGTCCCTCATTCATTCACCCATTCCCCCCTCCCTCCCTAAATTAGAATCCAAGATGCTGATCAATTCTATAGGAGGATGTAACTCGTCAACTTCGACAAGAGGTATGTCATTCATCATCAACTACATCTTGAAGTATGCTAACATTCACACGTTTAGATTGCATCTTCTCACCCACTTCTCTTGACACACCTAACGACCTCTTTATCCTTGACATCACACCTCAATCCAATTCGAACTTCATTAACATCCCTATCGACTTCTCTTGATCGCTTGCATACGAAAATACACAACCCTTATGTCCACTTGCAAATCCTCGTGAGGCGTTTAACGCTCCTGGGCCAAGCTAGTGATTTGGCTCGTAGAGCTGCGAGATTCGTATTAGTTTCGAGAAGGTTGGAAAGCCAGATGGAGAAGATACGGAATACAACAGCTGGGAAAGATGCAGGTGAAGGAGAAAGGGAAAGAGAGTTGGCTAAAGCTGCTTTGAGCGTTGCCGAGCTAGGTACGTTTTACTTCTTCTTCCATATTCACTACCATTCTCCCCAATAGCCATTAGTAGAAAAGCTTTTTTTCTCATGGAGGGAAATTTCAATGCCGTGCTTACCAATAATCGGGTATAGATACTTTGCTTAAAGCGACTCTTGATGACGATGAAGAGAGATACGAAGGCCAACTTGAACCTCTTCCATTACAGAGTCTCGACTTTATCCAAGCGTATATCCCAGTAGTTGATAAGGCGAGAGATGGGGTCATTCAAGAAATGGAAAGCATGGTGGTTAATGGACTTGCCGACCTGGTATATCTCTTCTCTCTTCCAACTAGCACGCGCCAGACCATAGCTCATTCAGGTGTAGAATCAACCTCTATTATCTAGTTCGCTACAGACAGCACATAATCTCCGCCTTTTACCCGATCTCGTCTCGAATCTCCTTGCTGATCTGAACGATGCGGTGACTCTGCGTGTCCAAAAAGCTTTCGACTCGGCAGCTATCGGTCGAGAAGTAGCACAGAAAGGTTAACCCCATTACATCTGTCCTATTGGTTTTGCTAATTCGATATTCAGATACAAACACCTCGCACAGTGCAATCAAATTTGTCTCGCGCAGCAAGACGACCGAGCCAAATGCTTCGAATCAGCAACAGTGGATTGCAGTGTTGTGGAGTCGTCTGGAAAGAGTCATTGAGGATGTTGCCAACTGCTGCATAAAGGTGAGCTTTGGCTGCGGCAGAGAGATAGAGAGTTTTGCTGATCCGCCCACCCAGGTATATACGCTGGAGAAGGTGTTGAAGATGAAGAGAGACCCCACGACAGGTGTCGAGTTCTTAGACGAGGTCATGAAGGTGAGTCTTCCCTTGTTCTCCATACGAAATTGTCGCTGATATCAATACAGACATTGGACGAGAAACCAAGCTTCATGTTCTGGACGACCCTGGCACAAGCATTCGAAAAGCAGACTAAAGAAGCTGCTAGATGTTCGCCCTTTCTTAAACTTGTAGAAGAATCTTATACGGGGCTGACAAAGAGTAGCTTCTGCATGGTTGCAGCAAGCCCTCAGTACCGGGTATCCACGGCTGCTTCGATTATTCCACGACTTCTTCGCTAAAATCGCTGTGCACACCGATACTGTCTACACCAGAGAACACCAAAGGTGCGGAATCATCAACCTGGCTCTATCGATCGACAGTACTGACATCTGATGCATAGTCCCGAAGCAGTGCTGGTACTCCGTTCTGTGTCCGTATTTGAAACCCTATACCTTTCCCGCTCGACATCCCGCATGACTGAAGCTGTCTCTGGTGCATTGTCTATGCTTTCCGGCCGAGGGAATCTCCCAGGCCCAGCAGAGGGCGTGACAATCGCGCGTACTGTTACCAACGAGCTCGATTCAGCCAAATTTGACCCTCTGTTGGTACGAACCGTTGCGAGGAATGCCGTGCGAGTATTGGAGAACCTTACTTCCAGGCTGGATGCAGCTGTAAGTGCATCTCGATTCACACATCAATGGCTACTGATGAAGTTTCAGCTGGTCAAAGACTTTACAGCAACTAGTCTTATCGGACCACAAGCGACACCTGCGCAAGTCACAAATGCGCAGCTTGTTGGATGCCTGTATCATGCGCAGTATAACATGTCTTTCATCCGGGAGGAGTTTCCAGGCAAAGTTTGGGAGATTATCCAGCCATGTCTTGCTGTACGTGCATCCACGCTGACTGGCCTTTGTCTTTGTCTGGTGTGTAAGCCTGTGTTGACGACGACATTGAACCAGTTGATCGAAAATACATATAAGCGTATCACCGACGCTCTGGATACGGTGCTCCGACGGGACGTATCGTCTATCATCGCTCGATTACATAAAGTGGATTTCTCAAAACCGGTAGATCCAATGTCCATGGCCAGTGCTGGAGGAGGTGGAGGAAGTCCTTATATGCGAGATCTTATCGATAAGCTAGGATTCTTAAAGAGTGAAATCTTAGGTCGAATGAGTCTTGGAGAATTTATGCGAGAATGGTGAGAAAATTCCCGACACTTTCCTCACGTTATAGTTGAGCTGACCGTGTGATTCTTGATTGGTTTTAGGATTTTGGACCTTTGTCGATATATGATCAAGATTTTTCTGCTGCATGCTAGTATCGCACGACCGATGGGAGAAAGTGGCAGGCTGAAACTTACGGGCGATTTGACAGAATTCGAAATGGGTTTAGCTAGTCTCTTGGGAACAGGACAAGTTCAAGGTGGTCGAGGTATAAGACTTGAACGTGTCGGTGATGAATATTTAGCATTAAGAGCATTTAGGTAAGTTCATTCTTCATTGTTCCATCATACATCTTCACAAAACCCAAAACCCAAAATGAATAAAGAAACAAGAAAGCCGCTGCTCTCTCATCACTCTTTCCACTCCTCTCCCCTTTCCTTTTGCTTCCCTTCCCTTTTTCAAAAGCCTTTCTTTGCCTTCTCTACTTTGTTTGTAAGGACAATCGAAAATCTTCACTACTTTTTGTTTTTCTCCCTGGGTAGATCGCTAACTATGATTTTCTAAATAATCAGATCATTATTATTTGCAGATCCTGTACAGCTCGCAAATCCAGTAGAGACAGTACACCTACCACCTCTTATTGTCCTACATAACCTAGTCGTATCTTCACCTCTATTACTCCCACATCAAGTTCACGGTTGGACAGAAACAGAATACGTCCTTTGGTGTCTTAATCATCAAGATGAAAGAGAACAATGGGCTTTATTGGAGAAAGCTGTAGAAGATCAATTGGTTAAAAACCCTACAAAACAAAATGGACAGAATGGGAAACACCAAGATGGAGAAATAGAGGCAGAAGCACAAGCACAAGGGCAGGAAGAGAAATGGGTCGGTTTGATTAGAGAAGTGTTGATTCATGCTCGACATGATGATACTACTCCAGCAGGAGCCTGAATCAGATATATATATATATATGTATATGTCTATGCCAATCTCATGCATATTGACAAAGATAATTTAAAGATGCTAGACAAAGATTATCCGTCCCATGTTCCCAACATTTAGCAGCTCCCAGAGAAACAATATGGTACACGTACACCACCGTCCAAGGAGCTTTTCGCCACTACCACCCCAAACTCGCCTTGGGGAATCACCCAATCCTGCGAAACAACATCCCAGATCGAAACATCGTATCGAGAGAGGTTGAATTCCACTTTCTGAGCGGCAAATGGCTCGAGATTTATCCTGAGACTTCGTCAGCCACACGAACCACGATATATCGTTCAATACATACCGAGCAAAATCTCTCAGGACTCTTGGAGGCTCTCCAGCACCTGCCGGGAATTCGAGATACAGCTGCGGTACTTCACATCCGTCGACACTGCCCACATTTTGTATATCCGCAGAGGCTGTCCATCGTGGTCGCTGCAGCCTGATCATAAGCGATCAGCACTCATTCCTCCCAAGACATGTGAACTTGGTAGGTGGAATGACTCACGATTCACGCAAAAACGCTCCGACAGCCCGTTTTCCATTGCTTTCCTTCCCATCATCGCCTGCATCATTCCATCTCTTCGAATCTGCTTCAAGCTCCCAAACTTGGGGATTCGTGAAGTTGAACTCCGTGTAACTCAACCCATAACCGAATTCGTACCTTGGAGTGATGTTGTGAGCCAAGAAATGTCGATAATCAATCTCAAGTCCCTCGTCGTAATTGACCTGTGGATGCACGGGAACCGAAGTTTCGACATAGATGATATCGGCTGAATAGTCGGAACGACGCTTGGCGATGGTGTAGGGCAGACGGCCTGAGGGGTTGTACGCGCCATACAGGATATCGACAAGAGCATTGCCACTTTCCTGCCCAGGAAGACCAGCCCATAGGACGGCTGTCACATTTGGATGATCAATCCACTCTTCCATGATGATTGGTCCCACAGAGTGCACCACCACTATCGTATTGTTGTTGTTTGCCGCAACCGCAAGGACGACATCGTCCCCCTGGAGCCAAGCAGTAAGATTGTTGCGATCACCCTCGTTGCCCTCATAGGTGATGTATTGCTCGCCTGAATCGCTGTTGATCCCCACAATGACCACATCTGGACCAACAGCAGTAGCATTCACACCGGCAAGATCATAATTGTCAAGATGATACGACACTAGCGAGCGGTCTTGTATCGCTCGATGCGAGATGGCAGATAGCGGATCAACGAGGTAGGGGAAGTCTGCGGTTCCACTACCCCAAGCCATGGCGAGTGTCCCGCGATCGCAGCCGCGGTCGGCACAGCCATTTGGACCCACCGCGGATGGTCCGAGATCTTCCCCAACGAGGGCTATTGAACGGGGCGCTTTGAGCGGCAACGCGCCATTTACATTTTTTAAAAGGACAGTTGATGCAGCACCGATATGCCGGATTAGCCTAAACATCGCATCAGCGATGAGAGAAGAGCCACAATGGCCAGGACATACTTGTGATGATCGCCCCTCACATCGACATGTGTGTTGTTGACAGGATCTCGTCGCCTAAATGCATCAAAGTTGACGTCTGGGAACCCCTCTTCTTGATCAAGCAAGTAATAACCCGCCATGATCCGCTGTGCCATATCGTCGAGCCTGTCGAGCGCCACACTTCCATTGTTCACAGCTGTGGTGAGGTTGGTGCCGAAGTAGCTCGTCAAGCTATAGAATAAGATATCACCCGGCATCGTCATGTCGAGGCCAGAATTGACGGCCGATACGCCCGATTCTGTAGCTTGCCAATCGGACATGATGTAGCCTTGAAATCCAAAGTCGGTTTTCAGAATGCCATTCAGGATCTCGGAGTTTTGACATGCCCAGGAGTTATTGACGAGGTTGTAGGAGCACATGATGGATGCCACATCCGCAGCTACAGCACGTAGGAATGGGTGTGAGTAGATCTCTCGCATCGTTCGGTCACCAATGTTGGACGAAGAGGTAGTACGATTGCGTTCTTGCTCGTTCCCAACGAAGTGTTTGGCACTGTCAGAGCACGAGTTAGTCGATATACGAGCATTGAGGGAGACAGTGATGCTTAAACTTACCAAGCTTGGACTCCTGCGTCTTGCAATCCTTTCGTGGACATCTCCGTAGCCCAGCCGGATAGGTATGGGTCGCCACCGAAACCCTCCCAGTTACGACCGCCAGCTGCGACTCGCCCCATATTCGTCATGGGAGCCAGAGCTACGTGGACTCCCTTGCCTCTGAATTCTTCGCCCATGGCATAGGCATGAGCGTACATCAGGTTTTTATCGAAACTATCCTGGTCAGCTTGACATCCTCTAGAGAGTTCAGAGGGAAGCTCACGTCGAAGCAACATTGTGACCCGCTGGAAACGCGCTCACATAATCCGCGAACCGCACACCCGTAGGACTGTCTTCCAAGCACAGTCCAGGGAAGTTCTGACTCGGAATCGGGGGGATGTTGCCGACACATCGTCCGATCTCCCAGCCCGCGCCCGTTGTCAGATTGACTTTCTCCTGAGCAGTCCAATTTTCAAGCCTGGAACGTGCTCGCGCATGAGCCTTCTCCCAACGAGGGGAAAGGTGCTCGTTGTTGTGACGGTAGCTTGAATCTAAGGGATAGTGGAAAGGAGGAGAGACAGCGCCGTATAAGGGCGAAGACTGGTTGGCGGAAGTGTAGGGAGAGAAAGGGGAGTCGGTAGAGTTTACCAAGAAAGCGTTCTTGAAGTAGAATATGCTGCCACCTGGAAACCAGCCTTGGACAAATGGAAGTTGAAGTATCGCCACGCTTAATAACGAGATGATGGTGAAGAGAAGGAGCATCATTGCAACGATAACGGACTAGACCTCGGGTGGGGCAGGAAGAGAGCTGTATCGGTGGAACGATATGTCTTGATAAGTGCCAACCTGTTCCAGTAAGCTCAAGAGCAGTCTTGGAAGAAGATTACTTGCAAGAGAAGAGTAAAAGGACGGGGTTCTGACAAAAACACAATGGGCTCCGGGAGATTTTATGTTCATTCCAGGGAAGAATGACAGGGAAAGAGGGAAAGAGGGAAAGAGGGAAGGAGAGAAAGAAAGAAAGGACGAGACCAGATCTCGTGCAGCAATGAACAATGAACGACTAGTCTAAGCTCCGCCCTATCGCCCCGCACATACAGCGTTTACTTTGTTATCATGTGAGAGAGCTGTCAGTTGCGGACTGTGTCAGCAGATTGAGCTGCAAGACGGATGGCTAAAGTGTAGAGTGCATCGGCAATGGTGTGCGGACGAATGCGAGCGGAGTACTCGTAACTGTACTAAACGCGCCGATCAATGGTCGCCGAGAGAAAAAAGGCCCGATGATCCGGGGCACCATTGCCAATATCATTTATTTGGTCCTTCCTGATTGAGATTGTCGAAGCTTGATCAGAGCACAGTAGAGTTGAAGCGTCAAATTGAGTCCAGTCATGGCGGCGAGCAGCTCCAAGAAGCCGCAAGATTCTTCACTAACATGTCAGAGATGTCATCAGGTGAGCTGCCTTGAGAAATGAATCACCGTGCTCAACTGATTTGCTGCAGCCGCTACTTCTCGACCCATCAATAGCTTCTCTGAACCCCTCGTCACATAACCTTGTGACTTCGGCGCTGCCCGCTCCTTCAGGTCCATCGACTCTTCCAGCAGCAGCCAAACTTGCTCAACTACCACCTTCGTCCCAAGAAGCAGCACGGATATGGGCAGGAGCCCACGACATTCCCCCACCAACTCGAGGTGTTGCCGAGAGCTACATCCTGCTCTCTGAATCAGTCCTCCCTGGACCATCTCTACGTCCATCTTCCGCAATCACCTCGACTGACTCAACCCAACTAGCCCATAATCTCCATTCTATCTTGTCTTCGCGGACACCAATTGATCATCCGTTATGTACGGAATGCACCACGATGTTGCAGTCGGAACTGCAGACCCAACTGGAGGAGCTCAAGCGTGAACGAGATGCATATATATCCTTCGAGCAGAACATCGTCCGGAATAGAGAGACTCTGCGTAAAGGACGACAGAAAGAAGAGGATGAAGGGCTAGGAGAATACGATATAGAGGGGACAGAGGAGGAATGGGACGAGCTGATACGGCGGAAGGCCGAGCTGGCCGAGGAAGAAGACCGCTTACGTGCTACCTTAAGGGAGAAGGAGAAGGAGCTAGCTCAAGTGCGTGAAGAGGAAGAGCGCGTTAGACTTGAAGAAGAGGAGATGGACCGACAAGAAGAGGAGTCAGTTCTCTACCATCCCTCCCCTTGCAGATTGTTTGGCCCTTGCTCATGGGTAGATTCCTACAAAATCATCATCGGACATCTACGACAATGTCGCATCTCGCGAACCAGCTACAGACAGCCAAAACGCACCTCTTACTTTCACAGGCACTGCTCGCCCATCTCGAAGCAACCAATGTATACAACGACGCTTTTCAAATCGGGCATGTCCCACTTGACCCAGCCGCTGCTGGACATAGTATCACTGTGGGTACCATCAATGGCCTCCGTCTCGGTGGACGACCTGTGGTAGACTGGGACGAGATCAATGCTGCTTGGGGACTCGTTGCGCTCTGTATTGATAGGATGGCCAAGAAGGTTGGCTGCGAATTTACTGGGTGAGTGATCTTGCTTGGAACGGAGGGGTGAGATACAGGCTGAAGTAAGAACAGATATCGGATATTGCCACTTGCAAGCTACTCGAAGATCGAGGAACTACCTCCAGGTAAAGGCTCTTACGAACTGTAAGCCCTATCATCCTGATATATATGGTAACTTTGACGCTGATATCCCATAGGTATGCATCTTCGGATTTATCGCCAGCGAGGATACTACATAATCGGCGATTCAATCAGGGTCTAGTGGCTTTACTAGAGCTATTACGACAACTGGTAGAATTCGGGAGACGTGGTGATCGAGGTTGGGGCGTGGGTAACATTGAGTAAGCTTGTCAAGACAGGATATAAATGACCACGTAGCTTATCTGGCTTATATGTAGGATTCACAAAGACAAGATTTCGTCACATACTATCCGTTTGCCAGGTTTAGCCTCTCTCCCCACATTCTCATTGATGGGTCTCGGTTCATCTTCCCACGCTAGCGATTCGTCAGGACGCGATAAATCAGATAAAGACGATTCGTCAGGTGAAGAACAATGGACGAGAGCTTGCAGAGCTGTGTTGTTGGTCTTGAAGCGGATATTGGTCGTTGAGAGTGAAGGGGACAAGGGTGCTTTGATGGCGAGTGCTCCAGGAGCGACGCCCAAGTAGAAGTAGAGGCGGGGCCAGGTTGAATAGAAATAGAGATGTGCTAAGAGCGATGATCACAGGTTTGAAAGTAATGAATGTTGTAGTGATAGTACCAATGTATGATAGTCGTGGGAGCTAGTGACAGAAGATGGGGAGAGACGACTGAAACGGTCCAACGTGATTCTGGAAATGCAATGCTGGTACATTCTTGATTGATGGGATTGATCATACAACATCCAGCAGAATCAACTATTGTCTCTCTCGCTCTCACTCTCACTCTCATTTTCTATGCAATCTAAGATATCCTCTCCTTCACATTTGAAGCTCTTCCTCTCATCTAGAGCTCTCCCTCACTCTCACTCCGGCTTGTCATTCTACTTCCACCGTCGTGCCAAAACATAGACAAGATCTTCCCTCCCATCCCTATCTTCTCAAGTCCACTTCCATCTCCTCCTTTAAATCCAACTTCATCTCCATCACCACCGATGAGTCCAATCTTTTTACCTATCCTCTTGATCCACATCGCACCAAGAACAAAAAACAACAGTAAAGCAATGCCCACTAATCCCATATCAGCTTAAAAAACTCTCCCTTCTACGTTCTCCCTTCCCCCTCCTTCTCTTCCTCCTTCTCCCTTCTCCCTTCTCCCTTCTCCCTTCCTCCTTCCTTGTTCATCATTGTACTTTAACAAACACTATAAACTGTCTCGTAAGAAACCACAGTAACTCACACAAGATCCTTAATCTAAATTCAGTGCTCCAATTTAATGATGAAGATCCACGAGAAGGACGAGGCGCAAGACCACGTTTCATACTTTGGACTAAATCTCCACCTATCCCAGAACGAGTACGAGCACGAGATCGTGTTCGTGTCTTGGTATTTATACCACTACTACTTTGACTCCAGCTGTATCTGTTGGTGTTGGTGTTGGTTTGTCCATTTCGACGGTCACGGTTACGAGTCAATAATGGTGATCTCACACCGCGTTTTATCGTTACTTCCTCGATGAGCGGATCATTTTCGTACTCGATATCCTCAACTCCATCAATCATGGTTATGATATACACATATGAAAAGGTAAAAGTAAAAACAACATACAGAACACAACTGACAACTGACAATTGACCAAGATCAAAAGACAAATCAAACTCCGCTGGGTTTCAGAACCGGTGTTTCCGATGATGAAGCACAAACTCAACCACTCGCTATCTTGAGATACAAGGATTCATTAATGTGGTTCGTACTTTTCTTCGTCCCCATCTCATTGTCTCTTCTATTCAAAACTATCAACTATCAACTATGATCAACGACAAACACATGCACGTGTATGTATGTACAGATCTTTCTCCTATCTTTTTACACCTCCATTCCTTGAACAAGTCGTGTATTCTCTCTCTCTCTCTCTCCCTCTCTCTCTCTTTCTCTCTCTCTCTCTCTCTCTCTCTCTCTCTCTCCTGTCTCACGATTCTATTCTCATGTAGCATTTCATTGCGCAGCAGCCCAAGGAGCAATCTACAATAGACCATCAGTACTTCTTTCCTACATGGCAAGCGGCGAAAGTCACTCACCCATGAGAAACCAGCAAACTCTTGTTGGTCCTGAGCTGAAAGATGCGTGTGTACAGGAGTCAACGTCGGTTGTTCCTTTGTGAATTCCTGGTCAAAGTTACTCGTGTCTGTCGCATTGCCGATCGTGGGGAAGTAGGGTGGTGGGATACGTTTATTGTAAACGGCATCAAAGTCGACATCTTTGAAGAACAGATGACGCTTGATATCTTCCGCATCGGCTTCACCTGCACCAAGTCGTCGTGTAGGATCACGAGTAAGCAACTAGTCACGTCAGCCGACTCGCTCTGGAAAAAAATTGCGACTGACCCTCTGAAGAAGCGAGACGGCATCACGAGGCATCGTGATAGGATACAAAGGCTCGTCCTCGAGAATAGCATCAAAGATTTCGTCCTCGTCGTCTCCTCGGAAGGGAGACTGTCCAAGCAGCATCTCGTATGTCAAGACACCAAACGCCCACCAGTCGACAGCTCGGCCGTATCTCTGCTCCAACAGGATCTAACACATCATCAGCTCATTCCCCAAGCCTATCAAGACAGTAGCTCACCTCTGGTGCCATAAACTCTGGAGTTCCACAGAATGTGCTCGTTGTCTTCCCGAACCACATCTCCTCCTTACACAACCCGTAATCTGCCACCTTGACATGTCCGTCGAGCGTGAGAAGGATATTGTCCAGCTTGAGATCACGGTAGATGATACCTTTCGAGTGGAAATATTGCAAAGCAAGCAGCACTTCACAAGCGTAAAACTTTGCTTGACGCAGTGTGAATTGCTTCTTCTGAATATGAAGCATGAGATCTCCGCCCGACACGTATTCCATGACGAAGTACACTCGAGTTTCAGTCTGGAAACAAGAGTGTAGCCCGAGGAGGAATGGGTGTCGTTCTTGCGCCGCGGCCAGGAATACACGTTTCTCAGATTGAGTGCTGCAATGCTTTGTCAGTTATGATCCAACAGAGGCGACAAGGGAAGCTCACCTCTCCACCTCGTCATTCTCGATAATGAACTCCTTCTTCAACACCTTGATCGCATACAGACTACTCGAGACCTTTTCCTCCGCCAGCATGACCTTTCCGAAGTTACCCTTGCCGAGCACTGCAAGGAAGTTGAAATCGTCCAAGCCGACCTTGCGCTTGCGCATGACCTGTTGAGGGGGTGGCCGCATAACCTGTTGTTGGGGAGGTTGTGATGCCGGGGCAGCGGCAGGTTTTTGTGGTGCTTGCGTCGGTGGAGGAATCCGGGTTGGAGGCTGGACAGCGGGCATCTAGGAATGTCAGATTTCAATCAAAAGACAAGTCCACGGGAGCATACCTGTGCGTAACCGTCTTGCGGCCGCTGCTCCTGGTAGCTATTCCGTTGTTGAGGGGGCGCAGGAGCCTGTGGCATGGGTCGACTACCACCGGGCCCGGGTCGCTGCCCGTCATGACTGATGGGCTGAGCTTGCGGCGGATATGGCTGTTGAGGCTGCTGTTGTTGTTGTTGCTGTTGTTGAGGCTGCTGCTGCTGCTGCTGCTGCTGTTGTCGTTGTTGCTGCTGCTGTAGCTGCTGTGGAGGTAAAGGTGCAGCGCCGGCGTAGCGAGGATCCGAGTACGCTCCAGGTGGTCTTTGCGATACCTGTGGTGGTGTCGATATTTGCTGAGGTGGCATGGGTCGCTCTGGTGCAGCGGGCTGATAGGCCGGTAGAGTGGAGACGGACGATGACGATGATGAACCCGATGGGATAGGCTTTTTCGAAACTTGAGTTGTTTTGATATCGCGCAGATTTTTGAGCAGGATATTTGCCATTTCCATTGTCATACCGCAGAAATCAGGAACCTTATGAGCGCAGGTTTGGTGGCATGTGATCCCACATTCTGATGTCCGGCATCAGCTTACAACTCTACAAGACACAGGACCAGAGTGGAGACCTCTTACCTGAGCATTTGACCGAGTTCTTTCGTCCGAATGGCAACATGTAACCACAATGGCAACACCAATTGGCCGACATGTTGGTGTAAGCAGTAAAGCGATGAGGAATCCGATGATTGATTTTCTCGGCATCGTCCTCCTGCATACATCAGTACTCGACAAGTCGAAAACAACTGATCGTCACTCACGCCATCCGCATTCGACTTTGAAATACATTTGGTGACGACCTTTGGGTAGCACTTTTTGTGACAAGCATAATGACAGTCCTCGCATTGGTATCCGTCGCCGGTAAGGAGGAATTCCTGACACAAAGCACACATGATGGGCTGATAGAACTGGCGCTGTACGAATTTGTGGCCGTTCATCTCGAAGACGTCGCCCTTGCGCTTTCGGACGGCACCTTGTCGACCAAGCGCCTCGTAAGGGCGGCGGACGGCACCCGCATTGTCCTTGACTGTAGCGGCATCAGTCGCTTACAGCTATAAGAGACAAAGATCTTACCAAAGTCAAGTCGCAGGGAGATGGCACCGGCTGGCTCAACTGACCACCAGCCGTCAATTCCATCAGGACCTTTACCATCTGGTCCATTTGGCGCTCGAATAGTTCCCGAGGAATGTAGAGTAGTGTTGTCCGGTGCACTCCCTGACCTAGGTCCCATACTCGCCGCAGTAGCAGCCGTGACCCATCCTGCACCTTGGACCTCCATGCCAACTTTCTGACGACGAAGGGCATCCATCAGATCGCTCACTCTGAGCCAAAGCATTCCAATCGGTGCCGAATCACCAGGTGCAACTGTGTCGTAGATGGTGATCTCAACCTCGTTGGCCTTTTCCACCGGGATATCAAAGTCCTCGAGCCACCGATCGTTTCGGCTAGCATGAGAGACTGCTCGTTCGTTTCCTTCAATCTTGATGACGACTGTGGTTTCGTTGGCGTATTTTGACGACTTGCGAGGGAGTGGACGGTGATTAAGATCGCGTGCGGAACGAAGGGAGATTATCAGTCGTCCAGAAATAGGTTTCCTCAGCGCTTCTTTCCGTTTCCCATCTTGTGATAGATCTGCTCCTTATCAGCTAATTGGTACCGCTTCCATTGCGCAACTGACCATCATCGTCCTCAACTGCTCCGCCAAACTTTGCTAACGTCTCGTACCTCTTCTTCGCTTTTTTCAGAAGCTGGATCTTTCCATCACTCTCTACCCGCTTAGCATCGGTCTCACTCCTCAAACGCTTATCGCCTTCCACCCGATATGCTTGTGCCATCTTCTCAATACCCATCTTATACTGTTCCTCGACCTGCAGCTTAAATTGAAGTTGATTCAGCATCTTTGTGATTTTCGCACCGGTGAGAGGGGCATCATATCTCAGGAGATCTACATTAACAATTAGCTTCGCCGACCCACAAGTCGAGCCATTGGCAAGGACCACATACCCATTTGCGAGTAATTCTTCTGCTGTTTGGGGTCCGGGGCGGTTTCTCCAGGAGGCGGAGGAGGTAAAGGTCTTTCTCTGTCTACCATCTTTGATGGGCTTGGACTGACAGGCCCTGCACTGCCCATACTACCACCACTCCGACTGGGAGTCATGGGTTCCTGCCTGAATCCAGCAGGTCCTTGCCCACCTCCCGGACGTCCGTACGAGCTCATACTCCCTTGACTCGAACTCCCATCACGCATAGGCGAACCTTGTGCTCCTTGCTGACCACCCATCTGCAACTTCGCCAGCTCATCTTCCAGGAACTTGATAGATATTTGAGCAGAGCGGACCTCGTTTTGAGCTTGTTGGATCACTGCCTCATTACGAGACGAAGCCTCGAGTGCGCGGATGACAGCTTTGGCTCCTTCCAGATTACGTCGCTCGGATTGGATAGTTGAGATTAGAGTGTTAATCTTGGGGTCGGAGCTGGGCTGCATTGGAGGTGGAGGCTACGGACGTTAGACGAACGCGCGTCGAGTTGTGATCGGACGACAGGAGAGGATGACTCACCATGATGAAAAGTGACTAGAAGGCGTCTCTGGTGTGGGTCCCGTCCAGGCGCACTCTGCAACGCTGGCACTTTAGGTATGATGTCGAAGCGTTCAGCAGCGGGAGTGACTGTCAGGTGATGTTTTGTTGACCTTTCTGCACAAAGGACCGACTGCACCGCCGATTGAAGCGCGTCGTGCTGTGCCGCTACCAAATCCAATGACCGTAACCACCAAAGAATACCCTTGTGATGCTAGAATCGAACCGCTACTCGACGCAGCGACTCGTATGCTATGATGCAGTAAATGATTTTTGTTTTCAAAGTGCAAAAAGGAGTCCAACAAGGTTTCCAAGGTTTGATAGGTCGCGTCTGTGCAATCGCAACAGCAGCAGCTCCGGAAGACTGCCAACGTCATTCGCGGGTGGCGGCGTTTTCGGAGATTTCAACGGTCTATCCCCGCACAGCTTTTATGGGTCAATTTCGCCGACAGTGCATGCATGCATCCTGGGTACAACATAGGGTTTCTGGAGAATGCAGCGCATGTGCCGTATGCTATGGTTAAGGTGCAGATGGAGACGTAGACAGGCCCATGTGAGACTCAGACATCGCTTGGAATCGTACCATCCGGACGGGCTCGGCACATCTCTGTGCACCTTAGCTGAGCATGCACGGATATACAGAAGTTGCCGCCACTCACCGCATCTGCCGTTATTTGACACATTGATGAAAGTACACAGCTTACAGGTCCACCCGGGCCGTGTTGAAGGAGACTCAGGCCGCATGGACGATTCATCAGACCGTCTTGCCGGACTATCATCGACAGTCATGGTCGCCCCAGCTTGTCTACTCGTCCGACTGCTCTTGCCGCTGCTAGAAGAAGCAAGACCCAAACCACGTAATTGTTCCTCTTTTATGATTTGGGCGCCAAACAAAGTTGCCTGCTTCGTTTTCTTCGAAGAGCTTGATCCGATGGCAGAGGGACTGGCAGCACGCTTCTTCGGACTCGTAATCACATAGTCCTCCCAACCGCCTTTCAAATCATGAAGCTCCTCTTTGGTCATGCTCTCCTCCATCTCTCGTTTCCTAGCTTGTGGATCTGTATGTGGATCCGGAACATCTTCTTCAGACGTGAGATCCCAGATCTCGAGGGTTCCGTTCTCAGCGATGTCCTCCTCAGGTGGTTCTAACTTGGGTTGTAAAGCCGCCAATCTTCTTTCCGCTGCTTCCGCTCTCATCTCTACAGCCCTGTATCATATCAGTCATCACGAGTGGTTTGCCACTGAGCTATTCTCACGTCTTAGACTTTGCTCTGGAACGATCATTAGCTTCCGAGTCATTTCGGATGATGAAACTCACTTCTTTCCGAATGTACTGCCTTCTTTGTACCAAGGATGCAGCTTATCGTACATCTCAATTGCCACAGTCTTTGCTCGTGTAATGGGTAGTCCTGCTTTGACCAACTTGTCGACTTCTTCATCTATGAATGTCTTGCGAGCAGCTCGATCTTCTTTGGTAATTTCTGACGATCGTCGGCGAAGGCTCCATGGGCAACACACTACTCACCCCTCTTGCCATCTAGTCTGGTCCCATTCTCGCCCATGTCCACATTCACTCGCCGTGCACCTTTGGGATTGTACTCCGTCTGTCTACCAGAGAGGTGTGATGCCTCGCCTTTGACTAGACCAGGTGTTTGACTTGCTGACGGTCCTCGACGTGGCCCGCGTGCTTTCTGAGCATCACTGGGGGACTTTAGCATCTTCGTTGAAGCTGGATCCTAAGCAAAGACATACGAAGCACTAACACCACAGACATATTCCGGGAAGTCTGATGGCTCTACGCAAATATCAGTACTGGGGTGTTTAGGAGGTAGTAGATACCTACTGAGACCTTCAGCACCCATTTTGACGCTATCCTTCAAACGCCTTCCATCTGACCAGAATCCATCACCAAAGTAGCCTCGTGCCTGCATTTCCCTCACATCCTTCTTTATGGATGCCATGAGCTTCTATCTGTCAGCTAAGCTGTCCGAGCCACAAAAACCATGACAAACTTTTTGAAACTTAGGACCATGGTTCATCTGCTCAATATGCGCCATCTAAGTTGATCAATTCGGCAGAGCGTCTGAATTGATTGAACTACTGACCTCATGACACATGACAGAAGTTATGTATGGCAGACTTCATCGTTGGAATCAGCTCTCGGTTGCCGTCCAATGTCGGACAGCTCACGGAAGAAAGCGCCCTGACGGACCCCGCAAGACAAGTTCGATGCTCTATGGCAAGTCAGTTAGGACAATCAACTACGAGCTTTGCCAGCTCACTTGGCCATGGTTCCAGTTCCTTCCCGCAAACTGAATAGTGAGCATTAAGCCTTCAAACGAGCAGCGTGCAGCTCACCACACGATTGAACGCTGCTTCTTCGAGCGTATGTACGAACATGAATCTCTGCTCCATGATTTTCTTCATCTATCGCTCTAGTAAGCACTATCACGGGGTTGTAAGATGAGAGTGTCATTCACTTGTGCAGCTTCGATACAGTTAGTTGAATCATGGTTTCAGTCTGAGCAGCTCACCAACAGCTTTCAAGACCGATTCTGCATCCTTATAGTAATCAGCTAATGCGATGACTCCATGTAGGAATGCGATCCTGGTGCTATAGACTTGACGGTGACTCACTGCAGCATCCTTCTTCCCTTTTAGAGCTCTTATGAAGCCGACATAGCTGTCTGTCGTCAGCTCGAGCTGAGTACGTGGCGTATGATAAAGCTCACGGATTGGGATTCGCTTCCCTCTCATTCATCCGGCTATGAGGCGGTCAGATCCAGCGTCAGGGGTGGGACAGAGCCAGAACAGCTCACAAGCCTGGGGCCTGCATCCTGACAGGCGCAGGCCGATCAAAGTCGAGCTTGCCCCTACGGCGATTCTAGGCGATCAAAGATGAACAATAGCCAACAACCGAAACAACAACCACAACAGTATTTTCATTCAGTTGACTGGACCTCCACTTTGGCGGCGATGTGCGCCCGTGCGTGTGCCTGGGTGGCAATCTGAAGCGATATGCCACTGTGATGGAATGATTCGCCACTCAGTGGGTACGTTACAATCTGAGCAACATAGGTGATACTAACAGATAGCATCGCGACTCGTACCTCATCTCATAGCCAGGAATCCCTAGGCGACAGCTATGAATAAATATTATCGCCAAGAGAAACCATTGATTGATGGGTTTCCGGGTCTCCTTTGTTCGGTATCGATCATCCTTTGACTTACCCCCTTACTGTCATCGATCCAAAACAACAACTGAGCACTCCTCCATTCGATTCCTCTCCATTATACCCGAGTAAATAGGAGGACACCTGTGTATCTGTGATCCGTAACTGTATGACTTGCTGTGTGTAGCTTGCGGATGTCTGACTTTTTGTGGATTTCCGCCTCGAGTCCATTATTCTTCTATTCGCCTAATCCGCATTATTTCGCCTATACCTCGACTCAAGGTCATTGGTCTGGAGATCGAGACAATACCTCGCTGGTCGCCGGTAACGATACTTATAAGACCACTTACGGTCCACATATTGGTGTTCTTCTTCCTCAAATCACCGGTACATCTCGTCTCATCCCTTCTCCCCTCACCCTCCCCAACACCGTTCAACCTCTTCACTCCCTCTACTACCGTATTATCCGTCCCGCCTGAAAAGGTTAAACGAGCTAATGGGATATAGCATTAAGTTTCCAACCTATCTGGTCAGACCCAAATCAAGCATACAATACCACTTTCCAAATCAACGAAAACGCCGCGTCGACCTGGACTGCAGGCCAAACCTATTTCCGCCCTCCAAGAGATTTCGAGCCTGGGACTTTCGTGCTCAACATCACCTGTACCGTTATATCTTGTTCAGATTCACCATTCGCCTTTAGAGGTGCTTGGATAGGCACCAAATTGACACCTGACGGGTAGGTAATCCTTCGTCAGGATCGATTGGGATTTAGGGACTGCTGATCGAATTCAAATTACGAGCAGATCCGTCATGCAGAATGTCACTATTGACGATACCTCGCCTGCGATATCTTATCGAGGCTTCAAACTCCTCACCGTCCCCTCCTCCTCCTCTTCTTCCGCATCTCCCGACTCAGCTTCTACGTCCATTCAGCCGACCGATGCAGATTACAATTCTACGCTGTCAGTTACCGAGACTGCAGGCGCTTCAGCCAATGTAACATTTCAAGGCAAGCCTGTCTTCCTGTCCTTCTCTCTCTCAATCTCCGAAGGTCTCCCATTCCGCTCGCATCAGCTGACTATCGTCTCTATAGGGGCTTCGATACAAGTAACAGGAGTAACTGCTCCCTCACTCGGAGCTTACACCGTTATTCTCGATGGTTCACCCTACTCTACATATTCAGCTGAAGATAACGTCACGGCACATTCAGTCCTACTCTTCTTCGCTACCAACCTCGATACCACCGTTCAACACACTTTATTATTGACAGCAGAGGCTGCTACGGGTTCAGAAGGAGTTGGGCTGGTGATTGATAGTTTTATCGCCTCTGGACCACAGGGATCAACAGGATTTCCGTGAGTATAATTAAGAGGCGAGGTTCAGAGCTGAATAGGATACTATAGTATCCCAGGAACCACCACAACTATCACTGGTGGCATCCCAGCTTCGACGAGCACGGGCACGATACCCATTGGAACGGGGGCTGTTCCAACTTCACCACAGGCAGTTGGCAATGCCGCTCCTGGGACGGGAGCACCGAATGCCGGTGAGTATACATTAGACCGCTGTATATCACTTGACAATTCCCAAAGTCAGCTGACATGCATTGCAGGAGCCATCGTAGGTGCCATTTTAGGTTCATTAGCTGGGATCGTCAGTACAGCCTCTACTCCTCTATTAATCGGATTCTAACTCCTTACAGGGCCTTTTGGTCTTCCTGTTCCGGAAATTCGGACCACACTTGCCAAAAAAGGAAGACAAAAAGTTAAATCCATGGGACGAAGCCAACCTGTTACAAAATATGAAGAATGAGGAGGTACATGTCACCACGGCTGCGAATCAACGATACATATACCGTGAGCTCCATTAGCCAGTCCGTATTTTCTTCTGACAGGATCAATCAGCTGGCTTGATTGCCCATAGTCAATTGAAGAAATGAATACCTGGTCATCTCGTAGCTCCGTAATAGATCGTAAAAGATGCATTCAAACCTCACCAACCCTGCTTCTGCCCCATACCCTGTAGGATGCGCTCGATTAGAGCTCGTTTCATATATTGTTCTCGTGCGAGTGTTCGTATTGACTATTGGAATCAGTTAGCTGTCTGTGCGTCTTTCGAATGCATCCGTACCTTCAGAAACCGATCGAGGTCTATCCGTTCGGCGTCAAGCGCTCGTGTCATATGGTAGATCGTGTCTTCGATAGCATTATCTTCAGCAACAAGATCGATGAGTCTAGAAGGTTCGTCAGCTTTCAAGATCGCATGATGGAGAGAAGCAAAGTCCGAGACATACTGGTTGTGAACGATGGAAATCCCACACACTACCTCGTCCACACTGACTTCCCCACGAGCTTCCAGCTCTGCCACTCTTTCCTGGCCCTTATGTACAACATCCTCCATCTTCTTCCCCACAGAGTCGCAGACCTTTTTCACAGCCTCCAGTCTAGCCATCTCATCTCTTATTGCAGGCTCCCCAGAGCCAAGGTCCTCCTTGCGCTCGATGAGGTGCGCTCGGGTGTTGTTGAGTGATGAAAGCAGAGGTGGAAGAGACGCGGCAAGATGGGGTAGGAGTATCGCGTGGAGATGAAGCAATGATGGTGGCGGGGGTTTGGACGGTGGTAAGGGCGGTGGAGATGATACTGAGGTACCTGGGGTATCAGATACAGCCGGTAGAGACGATGACGACTGCTCTGGTGAGGAGAGCAGATCATGGATGGGCTGGCGTGGTTTCAAGGTCAGCTGGGAAGTTGGGGGCTGGGCTGCTGAGACTGATGATGGCATGCTCTGTTGTGGGTACGCCATGGATAGCTGCTGCGGTGGAAGTGCCTGAGCATGATTGTAGCCATTTGAAAAGACAGGTTGTGTTTGCCAATGCTGAGAAGGATACGAGTGTTGGGGCAAATGAGCAGGAGATGGTTCCTGGCGAGGTGGTGTCATCGGCGCTGGAGGTTGATGAGGTGATGGAACGAAGGAGGGTCCGTTGGGTGGTTGGGCGTATTGGACATAGGGCCGTTGTGGAACAGCTGGAACCGTGGGGGATCCTTGTGGATACGGTGCGGTTTGAGCTGGCCGATTCGGGACGGGTGGCGACTGAGGTGGTCGAGCGGGATATGAGGCAGAGGCCTGACGAGATGTGGACAGGGGAGAGGCGGTATGAGGTGGAGGGTTGGGTGCAGGCTGATATTGTGGTAAAAACTCTGTTTGGATCTGAGGTGGTGCGAATGACGGTCTCGCAGGGGGTGGAGGTGGTTGAGCCTAGCTGATCAGCTCTGAGACGGAAAATATGAAATCTATAAACTAACAGGTGAGACAGTAGGACTTGTCATGGAAGTTTGGCGATTTGCGGTGCCCGGTCGGGACGGCGCTGGAGGAGGAGGGCTCTGCGAACCACTCGCACTGTTGACTACAGGAGATCGTACAGTGTTCTCTGGTGGACGAGCAAAGACTGGCGGAGCAGCTGAGAAGATGGAAGTGAGCTGTCTGAGAAGCATCTCGATGGATTTGGCCTGTATAGTTCGTTTCAGCTCAACGATCTTGGATACCCTTCGATAGGAATACGCACACTCCAGCTTCTCCACCACTCTGCAACTACTTCTTCTCTCACTTTCCCTCCCGGATCCACCTCCTTGCTCTTTCTCACACCCATATCCTTGGTGGGTACTACAAATGCCAAGGGCGGAGTACGAGGGTATTCCATGGGTACCCATATATGTATTGGAATGTGATAGGTTGCGCCGCGATACTCGATGGGAAGGGTTCCATGGAGAAGGAGGAGCAACGCAGTGTTGCCCGAGTCGAAGGCTTAAGAGGTGAGCTAAGAGTTAATATCCATCTAGAGAGAACTCACTGAATGCATCTGTCTTGACCGATAGAGTTCGTCTCTGTGTGAGGATGTCGAGGATTTCAGGAACCAGACGGTCGCGAGAGGGATAAGGTCGAAGAACGGTCTGCAGCCACTCGCGCGTGAGTTCGAGAGACGACATCTCCCGTCACTCCTATCTCTCAGGTGAGCTAAGACGATCCAACCTCTCCAACTGCAGTCAGACCGTTGACTTGCTTGTCTAATGCAAAGAGAGGAATCACCACCAGGAATAACGATTAACAAGGCTCTGAATGATCCGAAAGCACGACGGAAGCAGATTCAGATTACCGTCAAGGAACGGTCACGTGACCAGTCATTTTCCGCCGGAGCTTTGCTTCCACTTCCTGTTCAAGATTTTTGATTTTTCTTGCGCTCGAATACTCTTCATATATCAACGATGCCGAAAGAACAGATTCGAAAGCGCGGGAAGCGCAAGTCAAAGAAGGATACTGAAGCTCAACATGATACGCACTTGCAGGCAGCACCTACAGAAGACTATATTCCTCTCGAGGTCGAGGTTGAGGTTGAACAGCCTCAAGCTGGTCCATCAGGACTTCATCCCGCTCGAGCAGCGATGTTAGCTGGTCGACGACCACCTAGGCCTGAAGCGACCATACCGAACCCTGAAGAGGAAGGGCAGCCACTGGAGTGGCAGCGTGGGCCAGGAATCGACACTGATACGCCGTTTGGAATCCTTGATCCGGACCTCAAAGGGTATTTTCGCACTGTCGAGGACCAGATCAAAGATTGGGAAGGTGTGAGCTCAGCCGGTGAAGAGAGGGAAGGTCAGTGGATATGATCACGTCAATCCATATTGATAAGAAGCTGACAAGTCATGTAGATCGGCAAAACTTCCTTACATCCGTCTTGGCGGAATTACGAGGTCATGAATTGCAAGTCGCCACGGACCCAGATACAGCTGTCGTTCTCGAACGCCTGCTGCCCTCATTAGGCGATTGGGGAAGGAGAGTCATAGGAGATGCTTTTGGTGATAATTGGGAGACTCTAATTAGGCATCGATTCGGCAGTCATGTTGCCCAGACATGGTTCACGTTGGCTGCAGATACACTTGATCGCGAGGTAAGCTCTCTACGTTGACACAGATCTTGACTGTCTAACCAACTTCCTAAAGGCAAGAGGCAGTTTCCCACCGCAGCAAAAGTCACAAAGCGAGATTGTAGACAACCAAGGCGTGTTGCCTACCATGATGACCCTCATCACAACTATAATCACCTCACTTCTCCCCAATCTACCTCCCCTTCTGACGAACCCGCACGCATCGCCTCCGATCCGTCTCTTACTATTGGTCATCTCACCGCATAAATCACTCCCAAGTCTAGACGGGACTGGCACTGATTCTATCCGATCAAAGAGGAGTAACAAGTACCGTAAAGGTCAGGACGTCAAGGGAAAGTCCATCTTTGGGGATGATGATGGGAAGGGGAAAGGAAAAGGCAAAGAAGCACAGAGGGAGGTACCGAAGGAGGTGGTTGCCGTGCGAAAGGAAATGAGAGAGGTGCTTATGCAGCGGATTAGTGGGATGGAGTGGAGAGGTATGGGTGTTGAAGCAGTCGGTAGTGCTGCTGTGCAGGTGAATACATCTCTTCAATTGATTATCGTTCTCGCTAACTTGTGTGAGCTTCTTCTTGAGCTGGAGGTAGAGGAAGGTGAATCGACAAAACCAGACTCGATCCTCGACCATCTCACCGAGGGTCTGGTCACGAACCTGAAGTCATCGCCTTCGCCTCAGCCATACCCCACAAACCTCCTTACGACTCAGACTGGAACAAGACTCTTCGAGACCACTCTTCGTGTCGTGCCGCAGCCTATATTCGAGAAGGTCTGGGAATTGTACTTTGTGGGGAAAACAGGTAAACTCGCTGGACACCCCTATGCCAACTTTGTGGTAGCCAAGGGTGTATCGAGATTGGAAAAGGATGGGATCGAGGCAGTGGTGAAGGAATGTCGCAGTGTTTCGGGCGGAAGGGGATTGATCAGTGAGTTTATTTTTGTCCATTCCACAAGCGAAATTAGGCTGAGTTAGAAGAAACTGCTCGGACGAGTGTGCTGCAAGCGCTTGTGGAACGGGCCACGGTGTTGAAAGATTGTCAAAGCGCCGTTAACGAGGTGAGCTGGAATGATTGTATTCGCGCAGAGCTCACACGTCACAGCTTATTATATCTGCCTTGGATCTACCGGCAGAACCGCAAGACTCGCTCGTGCTCTGCTTGATGACGCTCAAGACTTATCCTGTGAGCTTTTCCGCCTCTAATCATAAATATTCACATCCACTGATGGATGTTAGACGTATCAATCTATCCTTACTGGCGCACCTGTAGAGGACGATCTTCAACTTCCACAAGACGCGATCGATCCTGAAGCAGAGGAACAAGCTGCAGCAGCTGCACGACTTGCCGGATGGCAGAATCGACGTCGACCTAAAGCTGAAGGTGGAGAACTAGCAATCAACATGCAGGGATGTCTACTGGCTCAGGGTCTGGTTGGTATGTCAGGTGGAAACGAAGCTATCCTCGAAAGGTGAGTTGTTTACCTTACTGTCAAAGTTGGATTTCAGCTAATTTGTTCAAAAGTCTACTAGCTCAACCAATATCGACTCTATTAAGCTACGCCTCCGACTCTATCGCTTCCCACCTCCTCGACGCGGTATTGACCAACCCGTCCGTCCCACCTAAATACCGCCGCCGCCTCATATCGACTTTCATGGGCCACTACCATACACTGGCAATGGACCGTATGGGCTCAAGAGTAGCCGATACAATCTGGGCAGCATCTGATGGATATATGAAAGAAAAGATCGCCACGAGTCTAATCACGCATGCTCTGACTTTGGGTGGATCTCAATATGGCAGGTTCTTCGCTAGGAAGTTGAATTTACATCTTCTAGAGAGGAGGCCAGATGAATGGAGGAATACCGTGGCTGGGAAAGCTGCAGTGTCGTCAGGATCAGGACACGGTTTTGAAAGAGGATTCAAGGGCGGAATCAATGGGGATCAAAAGATATTTGAATCTCAAGGGAAAGAACGATCAGATACTCAAGGAAAGGAAAGTGAGAAAGTGAGGGTAGGGAAGGAGAGCATGGAAGGAGAGGAAGTGAAGGATGGTAAGAAAGGAGAGGAGGAAGGGGAAGGGAAGGGGAAGGGGAAGAGGAAGTATCAAGAGGACGAAATTGATCAGCTTTTTGCCGGGTTCAAAGATGGCAAGAAAAAGAAACGCAAGGTGTAATGCACATGCACAGTGAAGTATCATCTTAATACAGTACAAGTAAATGTACGAGTATGTTGATTGAGCTGCGACTTCTACTTTTTCATGGCGTGATTGCTTTTTTTCTTGACCGAAGTGGTTTTGATTAGATTCACAACGATACAAAGCAAGACAAAATATTGAAAGAGTGCATTAAGGTATATGATAAAGCTACTATACAGTACACTGTCTTGACCCTATCTCGTATATTAAGTACCACAACGCAAGTCCTCGTACATTCAGTCCGAGATAGATGATCATCCTCAGCACCTGACTGTCATATCCCTTCGTCATTCCCCTTGACCTCTTTTCAACGCGGGAGGACATCGAAATGGTCCCTTGGTCCAGACCCAGCAACACCATGAGTGAACGGAGCGTGCCTATTACCTTCACCTTCGGTACGCCCGGAAACAGTATTACGTTCGGTAGGGATATACCTCGTGTCCTCTGTGATTTCCGTAGTCGGTGCTGATACGTATCGCCTTTCTTCATGAACTGGAGCAATGACTTTCTTATGATGATGATGTTGAGGTTCGTCTACATAAGTTCCTGTTGAAAGTCTAGACTCGTTACCCATTCGACTAGCGTTGAGCTGTTGGAGAAGCATCTCGATACGATCAAGTCGGTTCTCTAGTGGTCCAGGGTGTCGTTCTAGGTCGTATACCCCAGAGTTCGGTCCTTCAGTATGTAAGTCGGCTAGACCTGGCCCGGATAGAGCGAGAGTTCGTCCAGCAGGAGCGGTAGGCCCGGTTCCTGCCGTCTTTTCAATATCTTGTGTGCCGCCATTGGCTGGTCCAGAGGTTTTGGGTGATTCATCTTCTTCAGTCTCAGGACCAAGTACTGTCTCGTATTGAAGCCATTTCTATAGATGGACAAGTTAGCAAGGAGGATCGTCTGTCTTTGTGTGGAGAATTGGAGAGATAGAGAGATAGAGGGAGGTGAAGTGATAAGGTGGAGAGGTGGAAAGTGGAAGGTGGAGAGCCGGAGAGAGGTGGAAAGGTAGAGAGATATAGGAGTATGAGGGAGACTCACGAGCATCCTGTAGAAACCAGCAGCGATAGTTGCGCCGAGTGCAGGACCAAGCCAATAGATCCAGTGATATCCTGAGAAAGTCTTGAGGACTACGGCGGGGCCAAATGATCTCGCTGGATTGAGGGAACCGCCAGTGTAATAGACCCCCAGAAGTTCCGCTACAAAGAGGGCAAGTCCGATACCGATTGGTGCGATAAAGGTTGCTTTGTGTTTCTCGGCTGCCAGCAAGAGAATAGCCAGCATGAGCCTGATTGAGACAAAGAGTCAGTACAGATGCCAAGACTAAGCCCCAAACTCCAAAACAGAATGGATAGGAAACCAAAGCATGATGAAGACACAGAATGGGATAGATCGGGGACAGAACTTACAAAGAAGTCAAGAACATCTCAATAAAGAGGCCTTGTACGATAGAAGTACCGCCTCCAAGCGTAGTTCGTACATTGAGAGTTCCAGGAGTGATTGCTTGAATGATAGCTGCGCCCTTTTGGAGCGTCAGTAGTGATTCTTACAAGGTATCGAACATGTGCGGATCAGATTGACTCACAGTGATACCACCAACGATTTGAGCAAAAGTCAAAAGTGCACCTCGCAATGGAGTCAAAGCTCCAACTAGGACCATACCGAGAGATACAGCGGGGTTGAAAAGCCCACCAGAGACCCTGAAGAAGATCCAAGCATTGACGGCTAACGAGAATCCGAAAGACAGAGCGATGTATAAGCTTCCGATGTCAGCAACTGTTATGTACTCGTTCGCTGGCAAGGAACGGAAGGGAGACATACAGGTTGGATGTGTTTACAGTGCTAGCCTGGGTACCATCTTGGCCCGATGTCGTGTCTCCAGTGATGGAAGTGCTTGGAATCAAAGCAACACTTAATCGGGATCAGTATACACCTTCGGCTATCAAGGGAGTAGAGCAGGGACTTACTTGGTACCTCCCAAAGCGAAGATCATGAACAGGACAGTCCCGACATATTCACCGACCATAGCGATGAAGTCTGAAAAAAGAAATCAGCAAGGGCAAATATGAGGGCATAAAATTATGCTCTAGTCTCTAAAAGAGACTCACGGTTCTTGAGGGCCAAAGAAGCAGGTCCCTGTTGAGGCTTCGTGAGGTTCCATGTGAGTGGATTTCGACCTTTGAGCTGTTCTCGCCGTTTGGGATGAGAAGCATCCAACTCTGGAGCGTTGTTATGGGTTGGCTGTGACATGTTGCCTGCCTGTGTGTGACACTTGAAGGATATGTCTGAGGGAGGCGATAGGTACAAGTTCTAGAGATCGAAAAGTCTATCTGGCACTTCAAAGAGATCAATCTGGCACCTTTAATAGATCTATATGACAGTTAAAATGGATCTAGTATGAAAATCACAACGATGACCATAAACCTACACAACTTTTTCACTCTGACAATTCACAAGCATCATCATTCCAAAGCGTCATTATGCCGCAAACACAAAAATAAGTAGATCTGACAAACTGTACAACCCCTGAAGTCAACCCCACAGAAGTGCTGCGGGGTAAGGGGCATGAACAGAGGGATCGTCGATCACGCGTCATAGGCACACCTGATTCTTCTCGCAGTGATTCTTCTTGCAAAGACTGGCGACGTCCATTCGCGGCCTTTGCTTTGAGCTTTTGTTCACTCTTGATTCCCACGCGAGCTTCCAAGTGGTACCTTGTCAGAAAGGCGCAGAACGGTCGTGTCAAGGTGACCTACCAGTACGTGGCGAGCCTATCCATGTTCTCGGCCTGTATCATGTCAGTACTGGATACTGGGCATCTTTGTTTCAGATTGGTATATTAGCAGGACCACTGGTATATCTATTTCAGCTACAATATGTTGACTGTTGGATATATGTGCAAGATATTCCAGATATCCAACCGTATGCCAGACATAAGTGCTGCTAGCTTGACAGTTCTGCCAGTGTTCAAGAAGATCTGCACTGCCAGTCTTATTGTACTCGGCTCGTCTACGAACAGCGGTAACATAATACTTGCACTAGCAATCTGCCAAATGGTTTGCAGTGTAGTTGAACGGCTCAACGATGCTCTTCCCAACCAGCTACTCTATACCGGCAAAGCTTAAATCACCTTTACCGTATCCACCTGACGTCAGACCTCGTTGACGAAACCGCGTCATTGCGTCTTTTGTTCGGTTAGAGTCTCGCCGCTGAGAAGTTGTACCCGGATATCGTTTGCTGTACTTTGATATCTACAACCACTACAACCACAACCTCTTTCACGAAATAACCACAAATCAACAATAACAACAACATGTCAATGAACCTCCGTGACACTGAACCGACCCTTGTCGACCACGAAACCAGTGGTGTAGGAAACCAAGGTCATCTAACTGAAGGCT
The DNA here is from genome assembly GCA_002105065.1 of Naematelia encephala. Taxonomy (NCBI): domain Eukaryota; kingdom Fungi; phylum Basidiomycota; class Tremellomycetes; order Tremellales; family Naemateliaceae; genus Naematelia; species Naematelia encephala. The sequence continues at coordinate 68,629 of MCFC01000082.1, forward strand.
TGACCAGTTCTTTGCCTAGTGCCAATAAGATAGAGAATGAGGTTGAAGCGAAAGGATCTAGTTTTATTGGTGAGATTTAGTTTTATCTTTGGTTCTATCTTTCAGAAACGCCATTGTCACTTCCGGTCCGCCATTGGCCACAGTCATTATCGTTTATGTTGTCAATGCCATGGTGTTATTTATCATAGTATACGAGCTAACCCTACGCCTGACAGACTCAGTGAAAGATACATTCTCTGGATCTAGTTCAGCAGAAAAGACAGCCTCGAGCCTTAAAGGTAAGTAGTATACTGTAGAGCCCATCATCTTCATCTGCCTTCTCATCTGATCCATCCCATCCTATAAAGTAACAAATGAAGTGGCTCGCACTCTTCAACTCGTCAAAAGTGATGTATACTGATAATTCACATCTACATTTGATTCATTAGATCAAGTAAACGATACCCTCTCACATGGAACTACAGAGCCATACGCTCGTAATGATCCTGATAAGATGGTTGATCGTGTTGAACAGACATTCAACGTGAGTTCTGAGTTTCCTTTTTCTTCTAATCACCTCGAATTCTTTTCTTTCTTTCCCTTCTTTTCTTCTCTCTTCGTTTCTGCTTTTTGCTTTTTATTTAAACTACTATCTCATTTTCTTCTCCTTCATTTGGCTATTCTATTTTTTTTTCCCCATTATCCAGACAAGAAATACCATGGCTACGAGTTAGATGCAATGTATCTGGGGGCTAATATTCGCTCGGCTCATTTAGTCTACCGGTAAAGAATCGGGAGTAGGCGGCCATGATGATGCTGAGCTCGGAACGGGGATGTGAATGTGAATGAGTGAATAGCTTGTTCATTCACAAGGTAGCAGTAATTGGAGTAAGGTTACAGTAGTCGTGTATTACAGTAGTATCAGATGGAAAGAAAACATGTCATGTAATGTATTCAATGACAGACATAAGCACATCAAGTCGTGTCCAAAGCGACCTTCTTTCCTTCTGGTTGATAACAGACTAGTCGAGGGGAAAGTAGCTTTGAAGGTTTCGTAGAAGTGACCGTGACTGTGATATGGATGCATTGCATTGCGTTGGTCTAGGCCTCTATACTCGGCCAGAATTGTGTTGTAACCCTTCCTCTTCTCTTTCCATACCACCACTCCTCCCCCACTCCACTCCCACTCGTCACCTCCTATTCTGCACCTACCCACTCTTAATCCTTTACTCGCCTTTATCTTTCGAAAACCAGGTACTATAGCTACAAAAAAAGGCTAGAATGTTTTTCTTATAACCAAAAAAAACACTTCACAAACCCCGTACAATCTCTTGAGGGCTCACACCCTTGAAAGAGATTTGATACACTTTTTCAAACAACGGGTACGCGTGTGCACGTTTACGAGCGACTAGGAAGTTGTTGACTTCTTCGGCGGTTGCTGTACCTTGTAACTTTTGACCGTTGAGTAATTTCTGTTCAATCTTGTCGAAAGACTGTTGTGGAGAATCAGCATGGAAATCAAGGAGATGAGAGGGTATGGAGTACGATGAAGGATGGATAGATGGAAGGATGTGGATAATGCGATTTAAGGTCATGGATAATGCGTTGGAAGAATATGGATAACGGAAAGATAAGAGATAAGTGAATAGGAAGGAAAGGGAAAGGAGAATGCCAGGGCAACGAGAGGCCACAAAGTGATGAAATGAAGATCACGATGATTTAACAACGACACTCACCTGCCCAGTCTTGACGAATTCCTCTGCGCATTTACGGTTTCTTCCTCCATAACAAGTAGTGATCAAGTCGGCAATACCTGCACTTTCATCTGAGAACCTATACGTCATCTCATCAGTCATTTATCCCATAATTCAATAGGAGTAGCAGTAGCAGTAGTAGCCGTGAATGTGAAGATATCCAAGGTATGAAAAAGTGAAACACTGTCAACTCACGTCTCCGGCTTTGAACCTTCAAAGAACTCCATACAGAAACCCTTCATTTCCTGCAACCCGATCCTCAAAATAGCAGCCTTTGTATTCCCTCCCAATCTCAATCCATCAACAAACCCAGCTGCGAGAGCTACAACGTTCTTCAATGCTCCAGAAAGTGATACGCCTGCAACGTCTGGGATACATGATACGTGGAAGTTTGTAGAGTGGAATACAGAGTACCAGAGCTTAGCATCGGATTCTGAAGGTACACCGATTGTTGTTTCGCAAAATTGTTCTTGTGCGACTAGATATTGCATTAGTATGATGCAATTCAGAGACGTCGATGGTAAAGTAAGGAATAAAGACGAAGGAGAAGGCGAAGGAAATTCGAATATTTTCGACAAAGAGAATTGAAGGTAGATTTGTAATTTTCGACTAATAGAGGGTTTGTTTATGAGACTCACCTTCAATAGCGATATTTGCACCTGATAAAGCCGAGGTAGGCGTTCCGAGCTTACTCTCGATTAGACTGGCGAAAGTCTGAATATCCGTTCCATTGACTTCAACACCTTTGATAGCCGTGATTGCTCGAGCGCCAGGAGTGATTACACCTGGAGCTGCCAATTCACGCAAAACGGTGTGCAAGAACTGATGAGGTGTGACGAATACCAACAAAGTGGCGTCTTTCACCACATCTTTCAGGTGTGGAACGGCCACTAGGTTTTTAGGCAGTGCAATGTCCGGTAGATATCGAGAGTTTTGGTGTGTTCGATTGATGATTTCAGTCAATTTCTTGCCGTTCACCTAATAATTCAAACCCTATCAGTACTAGCAGATGTTTAGAAGATGAAAGGCGACTGTGTGATAATGTGATATACAACGTACATGTTTCTCCCTAACCCACATGCGAACTTCACGGTGGAAATCGTCTCGATGTTTCCACACATTCTCAGCGGCAATCTTGGCTAACGCACTGCCCCATGATCCAGAACCGATGATCGCTACGCGGTGTTTGCCTGACGGAAGAGGGGATGCAGGGAGAGCTTCAATAGGTGAAGATGGTCGAGTGACAGCTGAGAGATACAAGTCAGTTTACTACACTAATTTTTGTTGGACAGGGCAACACACCAGGAGTTGTCACGGTAGATCCAATATCCATCTCGGAAAGAGCCTGGGTAGGTGGAGATGCAGGTACAGACGAGAAAGACATTTCTTTACTAGCTCCTTGGAAACTGGTGCGGCTAAAAATCGTAGTTGGTCTCGGTGGAGTGATAGTATTGGTAGGAGTCGTGGTCATTCACAACTTGATGTACCAGGCTTAGATGCGATGAGGATAGTTGGGCGGTGGTCGATGCTGATATAGATGGACGAGTGTTTTGTTGAAGATTGTGTGAGTGTGTGTGTGTGTATGTGTATGTGAATAAAAAAACTTTTGCAAGACGATGTGAAGATCTTAATGGAAAAGTGTGAAATTCAAGTGACAAGGGAATTCTTCCGCTCTCCTTCCCATGAAGAAATGTTTGCGTACGAGGTGTACACGTCACAACCGGTTCAGACCAAACGACTACCCTCAAAGGAAGGACCGGAAGATTCTTAAAAAATGCGCACACAAAAAAAACGGAGGCCTGCGTCGACAGAGAGGTAGGCAGCACAGTAGTAGAAAAAAAAATTAAATCAAACACAGTTCGTTCCGCTGTCACACCCCCAAAAACATACCTCGTGACGTCATTATAAGCGTTGTTTGCCGCCGGCACGTGAATCATCCTGACCGTTGGCTTTCAAGCGGAAAATACAAGATTGGTGGAGCTGTAGCCGCAGGGATCGGGATCAAATTTTAATTCCCGGGGAAAATCACTGGCGTCACTGCTCTTACCTTTCCGCCTTTTCTCTCCCTCCCTTGAGACTAACCCCCTCCCTCCCTTCGCCCCCAAAACGATCCTTCCTTTATCCGGTACCCCGAAGGCAATCTTTTTGATTCTCACGTAGAGCGTCGACATCTATCTGACTGTTGGTAGTTTTGAAAAATCTGCTTTTTTGCTCCCATCTACAAAGTACCTCTCTGTACTCCTCCTATTGCACTTATCACAATCCTCGTCTGTATCTTCATCATCCACAATGTCCGTCTTCACACGTGAAAAGTTTACAATGTCGGCACTGCCCACGCCGGCAGGTTCAGCGCCTCCTTCGGCTCCTACCTCGCGACGTGGGTCGTTTGCCATACCAGCGAGCGGAGCTATGACTCCGGTCACAGACCCTCATATTGTCGAGATCAACGTTGAGAGTGTACTGTTCGATATGGATGGGACGTTGATCAATTCTTCCCCGGCGGTCGTCGTCGCTTGGAATCTGTTTGCTCAATCTTATACTCTTGATTTGGAGGATATCTTACGGTGTACGTTTCTTTCTTTCTATCTTTCTATCTTTCTATCTTTCTATCTTTCTTTCTTTCTTTTCTTTCTTTCTCCATGCCTAGGCCCCCATCATTCTGTCGTTCTGATTGTATATCCCACCTATCCTGCCAAACCTTTCTTCCTTCATTTCCGTATCCCATAACTTGTTCCCTTTGTATGAATTACTAACACCTCCCTTAGCCGCACACGGTATGCGAACAATCGACGTCCTGAAGAAATGGTGCGGTATCAGCGACCCAGAGACACTAGACCGAGAAGTCATCCGATTCGAGACTGCCATTCTCAATGCCGCAGAAGAGATGGCAGCCAGGGACAATAAACCTGGTATCGAGGTTCTTCCAGGTGTCAAGAAGTTGTTGGATGATTTATCGGCGGATAAAGATAAGAGGGGAGGGGAGGAAAAGTGGGCTATTTGTACTTCTTGTAAGTGTTACTCTTCCAATCACAACATCGGACATCCTCATTAAAACGCAAATCTACCCAATCTTATACACCTAGTCACTTCATCACACATTCCTGTGGGAATTGGATTTCAAGCTGACCCAATCAGCAACCTACTTTTACGCCGGAAAAGCCATCCCAATTGCTGGTCTCACTACCCCAAAAGTATTCGTCACTGCCGACTCTGTCACTCGTGGTAAACCATTCCCAGACCCATATCTCCTCGGCGCCGAAGGCTGTCACGCATCTCCATTTGAATGTGAGTCATATCCGTTCGTGTTCTTGCGCTATTTCGCTGACTTGCGCCCTCTAGCCTTGGTTGTAGAAGATGCACCAACCGGAATCAAAGCTGGAAAAGCAGCAGGCTCATTTGTCCTTGCAACATGTACTTCTCACACGCGGGAAGAGCTCGAGAAAGAACGACCTGATTTCCTCGTGGAAGATCTCTCGCACGTCACAGCCTCTTGGGATCCCGAAAGCAAGACTTTCAAACTTATAATCGAGCAACCCGTTGATCGGATGACACCACGAGCAACACCCGACGTCACACCAGTCGTCACTCCAGCTGTCTCTCGTGCCAATTCATTCTCATCAGGACCCGGCGGTCGTTTCGCTTATAGAGCTAGCGATGATCTTACTGGAAACGATAGTGTAGTTGGCTCACCTGTACCTTCTCGTCCTTCGTCTCCCGGAGAGAAGGGTGTCCCTCCCCCTGTACCGGAGCGCAGACCCAGTATGACTGGAGGTAATATGGAAGGTGTCACACTCGAGGCGTTCAAGAAGGCTTTGGCGGGAAACGCTGCAAAGTCTCAAAGACAAGCAGAAGCCAATCAGGATGAATAGATTTAGGGTACCGCTTCCAGCTGAGTGACTGAGGGACTGTAGGGAGGTATGGCGCAATAGATGTCGACGGGGGACTAGCCGTCTAAAACAATGTATCGATACGGCAAAACATAGAGCTATAGAGACAATGCATGCATTCGTGTGATGATTGAGGATGCATTCGTATGATGATTGATAGATTTGGCTTTGACTGATGACTGAACAAAATCAACCTCGATCTTGTATGCAAGGCTTAGGTAGATATCTCAGATATGACATTGTCTACTACTAGTGTATACATAACTCTAAACTTCCCAACTACGTCCATTAGGAGGTCTACGTAAACTAGTAGTAGTAGTATGTTGAGTATCATATTCGAAAAATCTTCTTCCTGCTTTATCTTTTTCCCTTTCGAGATCTTCTTGCCAATTCCTATCACCTCCTCCTTGGATAGTAGAGGGAGTAGCATCCCAAGGACGTAAAGGTGCTTTTGCTTTTGATATTAAAGCTATAGCACGTTCTCTTTCACTTTGTTCTCTTTTTATTCTTGCTGCTGACGGATCTATTGTTGTTGTTGTTGAGGTAGGATGTGATCGGAAAGGTCGTTTTGTAGATGATGTGTTTTTGGAAGAAGAAGAAGAGGAGAGGAGGGAATTTAAATGCGTCAAGGGATCGTTACGGGTTTTACTACGGGCGTCTTTACGGCTATTCAGTTAAGGTGTCGATTAGCACTTGTGTTATGGATAGATAGATAGATGATCAAAGGATACATGGTGATTGGGATTTGTGAAAAACCAATGAAGTGAAGGAAATGTAAGATGAATTGGAAGAAGCAATGAAGAAAATGTTAGATAAATCGGAAGAAACAATGAAGAAAATGTAAGATTGGAGAAGGAATGAAGAAAATGTGAGGGGAGCTAATGAACCAACTTACCGTTCTCTCTCACGCCTCTCTTCAGCTTCATCACCCATCTCCCTCTCTTCATGCCTCCGTAGTTCTTTATCGGTATACCAAGGTTTAGTCTCTTTCTCTGGTCGAGAAAGGTACATTGTAAATGGATCGTCTTTGTTGGATTGTTTAGTCCCCTTGCTGGTACCACCAGCGAGTGTTTTTGATTCCTGTCCCATATCAGCATTTATCATCGTTATTTGCTTCTCATCTCTTCCATTCTTCCCTTCCCTTCCCTTCCCTTCTCTCTCTCTTCCCGCAAGTGTGGAGATGAAAAGTGAATTTCACACCCCAACTCACAGCCTGTTCGATGTCCGTGAAGAAATTAACATGCCCCCCGCTCTCCCATTCCCCACCACCACTACCACCGCCACCTCCACGGCGTATAGCCGGTCTACCTTCTTCATCCACATCATACGTATCGATTCTTCCTTCTTTCAATTTCTCTTTCTCTCTTGCCTTTCTCCTCTCTTCTTTACGTGCCGTCTCACTTGGGAAATCAAAGTCCAGCCTTTCCTTGAGTTTTCGTTCTCGCTTCTCTTCTCTGGCCTTCTTCTCTCTATGTCTCTCCAACAATGATTTAGAAGAGCCAGAAGGACCAGACGATGTTGACGGTAGATCCCCATCTTCGTCGACGTGAATGTGGCTTTGAGTGCCGGGAGCAAGCGCTGGAAGAGAGGGAGAGCCTGCTCGACGACGTAATACCTCAAGACGAGCTTCGTTCTCCTATATCACAGCGTCAGCGAATGACAGGTACACAATCGGACGCGTTAAGGAAGGAAGGATGGAAGTGGTATGCGTGGGGAAAATGGACAAACCTCATCAATACGTTGCCTCTCACGCTCTTCCTCCTCTTCACGAGCTCGCGCTTCATCCTCCCTAACCCGTTGCTTGTTCTTCTCGAGATACGGATGATATGATTTATGTCTATAAAGTCTCAGCTCATGCTATTACAGAGATATCCCCCTGACAGGACAGATATAGTTGTCAGCTGATGATACGTACTGGAGGATCTGTAGGCGAGGCATTTTGCTATATAATGGAACAGGTATCGAGGCCTTGTAGCTCGTGACAAGATAGCAAAGTCCTCTAACACTTCTTTGCTCGAGGATCGGTGGCAAAGAACGCCAGTATGGTCACGTGATCTGACCGCGAATACGCGCTGACGACACATTGATTCTGCTGTAGACATTTCAACTTCTACACCTTCATAGCAGTACTTGGTCGACACGACTGGAGTATAAATTGTAGCAGTGACACTCAATAGACATACCTCTGTGTCTTGCTACTTCATCGACAACTGTGAGAGTGAGAGTCGTAGCGTTTTACCTGTAACTTCTCCACGCTGCTCCATCGACGACAGCAATTCCTAACCCAATCATGGTAAGTTTCTTAGCCTCTCCTGATCGTAGTCTCCCAAAGATTGAGCTGATAGTATTCAGCTCTTACGTATCCGCTCACCGGCGGGGACGTCTCGTATCACCGTCGAGCCCTCCACGTCAGGCGAAAAGCTCGCAGAGCTTATGCTAGCTACCATTCCTGCTTCTGACCCAAAGCCTGATCCCGCCACTCTCACACTTAGTAATCAACCGGGCTCATCAGGGGAACAAGTCCCCTTTGCTGCTCTTGTTGGCCGTACTGTCAGCGATATGGGGTTCAGGTGAGCTAGTTGGCACCAGGTATGGTCTCTAAGCTCATTTTGATAGCCATGGTGATTTGCTATTTCTCTCTTACAAAACTATTTCCGCCGACCCTTCGTCGCACCCTACGACCGACGCATCGAGTTCGCACCCACTTCCCTCGCAGCCTGATCCGGCCCATCCGCATACCCACACCGACCCGCCACTGCCCAACACCATCCCACTGACGGACCTGAGCAAGGTTGAGGAGCCTGAAGTTGATGTTTATTGGCAAGCGCGAGATGGGAAAATCGAACGGAAGCGGGATCCGACATTCTGTCGACATGGCGAAAAGGGCATGTGCGATTACTGTATGCCCGTCGAGGTAAGTTTCTCCAACTACAGACGTACTGAATGCTGACAAATCTAGCCATATGATGCCAAATATCAAGCCGAGCAGCAAATCAAACACCTATCGTTTAATGCCTACCTTCGCAAGCTCCTATCATCCCGTCCTCCTTCAGCATCCTCCTCAGCCACTGCCAGCACCGTCCCCCCTCTTAGCCCCTTGTCGCTGTCCGTCATGACTCCTTGCCCAACGGGATCTCATCCGCCGTTCCCAGCAGGCATCTGCTCTACCTGCCAGCCATCTGCTCAGACTCTCACCTCCCAGTCGTATCGTATGGTTGATCATGTCGAATTTGCGACCCCCGCTATCATAGAGGGCCTTCTCGGAGCGTGGAGGAGAACGGGCACCCAGAGATTCGCATTCCTCATTGGGCGGTATGATAAATACGAGAAGGTGCCCATGGGTGTCAAGTCTGTTATCGAAGCCACATGGGAACCGAGACAAGAAGGTGAATTGGATGGATTGACTGTTGAAACGCCTTGGGAGGATGAGGAGAGGGTCAGCGAGATTGCAGGATGGTGTGAAAAGGGCTTGGGAGTTGTAGGGATGATCTACACAGATCTCACTCCGTACGCAGTATTCCTGTTTGTCATTCCTTCGAAATATCTAACCGCGATTCAGGGAACCAGACGATATCACAAAACTGCTATACAAGCGCCACGCGCAATCATTCACTGCCTCGTCCCTCGAGATGCTCCTCTCTGCTGCATATCAGATATCACATCCTCTGCCCACAAAGGCGTCACCGACCGGCCACTTCTCGAGCCGCTTTGTGACGTGTTGTTTGACTGGTACGGAGACAGGCGGTATCGATGTCATTGCTTGGCAGGCGTCAGAGCATGCCGAGGCTATGGTCAAAGCAGGGATCGTTGAAGCTAGCGTTGATCCTGGGGTGGTGCGCGTTCGGCGGCCAGGACAGGGAGAGTATGTACCAGAAGTGTTCTACAGGTGAGCACAGACCAGATACCTACATCAGTTCTGTGTCTGACTAGGATCCCAGTTTCAAGAATGAATATGGGATTCAGGTCAAGATGCCGGCCAAGCCCACTTTCCCAGTCGAATATCTGTTTGTCAACGTGAGTGTCCTTGTGGTGGATCAGGTTTTAGGCGCTGATCAGTAATAGATCACCCATGGATTCCCTGTCGATCCGTCACCACTTTTCTTATCTAATGACTTCCCAATTGAGAACAGGCCTGGCCTTCATGACCAATCATTAGAGGTTGTCATCAACCAGCTCGCGTCTATTGTCACGTCAGGCGAGGTCGGCGATACGGG
>MCFC01000083.1:0-75310 GCA_002105065.1 Naematelia encephala
AACGGAGCATCGCCTTTCAAAGGGTAAAGTAAAACTATTTTAGCGTGGATCGTCCAGCGAGTGTGAAGCGGGGTACTCACCTCTGCCGTCTTCACACGCACCCAAGTATGATTGATGTGGATCTCTGAGATGATCGGAGAGTATGTCCTGATGTCCGCCTTCATTATGTGCGAGGGACTTGTCGGCAGATGAGAGGGTAGAAGGAACGTGATTGCGATAGGCCGTCTGCCGATGAGCGTGCGGGAGCGGCATCTCATGAGCGACCACCCGCGATCGATCGCCCAGTCGGCTACCTAACCATCCCTTGAGATGGCTGTTGTTCGGTAATGAGAAGGTGTTCGCGAGCCTCTCCGATACACCCATCGCATCAAAGAAGGAGACACTCGCTAATCGTTTGTCGAGCTGCCCCTGAACACGACGAATCCCTGACTGCCAGTAGATGGCCTGCTTGTTTAAACCTTGCTTGATTGTCGCAATATTCTCCACGGTGATAACGGCAAACAACTTGCGGGATTGCTCCTTCCTCAATGTTTGGGGCGATCCGTTCTCAGACAATACAGCACTAGTTGAGTTGGGAGATGAAGGAGTCTGACTCGTTGATGTTCTTGGCACCGTCGACATGCCGTTTCCGATTTCTTTGTCTGCCAGAACATAAAGTCAGTTTTCAAGACAGCTCAATAGTGTGACTCTCTAAACAAACCTTTGGCAAAGCAGCAAACAGCTTCATAAAAGCAATGACTGACGAGCGGTATCGCCAAGTATAAGTTTGGATCGATAACATCAGCCAAGACTAAGATCTCGCCAATAAAGCGAGCGCAGTGAAGCCATGATTCCGCTTGGATCGACATAAGGGGTACCTGCTGGTCCGCCTTGCCGGAAGGAGCATACTCTCCATTGGAACGCGGAGTATCGGCCAGGTAGCGAAAGGCCTGGGAAAGCATCAGCATGAAGAACGTTTTTCTGGATCATCAGTGTACGAAGAGTATCGAAACCTTGCGCACCTGTATTGTGTAATTCCAGAGATGGAGGGAGAGATACATGGGTCCCGAATGCGCTCGGTAGTGCCACTGCAGGCTAAGTAAGGGATGAGGGTGTAAGCCGAGAGCTTCTCAGGGACACCGATTCTGCGCGAACAGGCACTCACTTTCCAGCAGTCCAAATCATATCCAGAGGCAACGCGTCGTATTGTCGAGCGATCTTCTCCCACGCTGCGTCAAGTTCCAGTTTCGTCTCCGCGGCCGTCTGCTCTTCATTATCATTCGTGCCTTTTGCGAGGAGCAAGTTGTGGAGGGCCCCAAGTGCAAACATCGTTTGAGCAGCATACGGAAAGGGAGATCGCAGCTTTTCCTCGGGTTCCTCGTCCGTGTTGGACTGGACGCCCTCCTGCTGTGCTGGCAGTGGATGTAAGTCTGCCTCACTGGGTAAGTCCTGCGTCACAGCATCAGGCATGATGGTCGTGGCCCGTCGTTCGCCGAAACAGAGGGTATAGTCGAGCATGAGTACCGACCAGAATAACAAACGGTTTATCCGGCAGTCTTTCTCGGAGGTTTTGGAATCATTCGAGGGTTTCTGCGTAAACGGGTAGGAAAACTGTCAGTGATCTTTTAAAATCTTTTTAAAACCATATTTTCGGAAGCACAGGGGAGGGGGACCACTGACTAAGTGCAGATCCATCTGCAGGGTGAGCCGTACAGCGATTCCAGCCAATATTCCAACCTGTACTTCCGAGTCATTACCGAATGCCGCCAGAGTGAGTAGAACAAAGGCGAAAATATTTTCCCTCGATGGTACGCCCATACTGGACCCAACCAGTGATATGGCTTTCTCGTAAAATACCTGGCCGTAGGTATGTGGTTGCAAATGAGGAAGAGCGATTTCTGGATGTGTTGAAAATCTGGCGTGATGCGCTTGGTCAGTAAAAGGAACTACTGCATCACCAACCGAAAAACGTACCTCGCGGACACAGCTGCAATGGCATAAAACAGGAAAAGTGATCGCCGCCCATGTACAAACTGATACTCCAGACCCTCAAGGGTGATGAATGGGAATTGGCAACTGAAATGCACGTAAAAGACGTCCAACAACTGCTGAATGATCGCCTCCGATGGGAACCCTTGAGAATCGAATTCCATCTGGTACAATGTTTGAGCTGGCTGGGACGGGGCTGGTGTAAAAGCCCAGGGGTGTGGTCCAATATCGTTTTCCGGCATGGGAGTCATGGTTTTGTTTTGACTGTCTTGGGACCATGTGCTGAAGACATCGCCTTAGAGTGTCAGCTTCCCGTTCGCAGCCATGACATCTTGATAGACACACACCTGCATTCCAAGTTGAAGGTTGATGTGACCGTCTCCATTGGTTTAGCGATCCCGTAGGTACTGGAGCACGGGTGTCTGTCGGCAGGACTCCGTTCGAGTTCGAGGCTATTGGAACAGACGCCTGTTGCGTGTCTGCTTGGCCTAAATCACCGCCTACCAAGTTCAATTCTGAAACCTCGGACACAGGAGGACGGTCAAAGTTGTACTGTAGACCATGCACGGCAGGGCCCAATTCTGCATTGTGAGAGCTGGGTGAGATTGGTAGAGTAGCAAAGAGATCGAACAGGTCTCGATATATAGTATCCTCTCCCTGTGGACGAGAAAGACCAGCGGGGAGATTGCTTGTATGAGGAAGGGGTGTGGTTTCTGATATGCGGTTTCCCGTTGTTTTGGTAGCGGCAACACCGGCGTCAGAGGGCTGAGTGGTATTGTGGTAGGGATTCGCATAATTGAAGGTCGCCGCTGAGCGAATACCGCCGACGACACTCGAGCCTGTGCTCGTTTCAGAGCGCCCACAGCGACGCGGCGAGGTGGACGTCGTTCGTACATCGAGTACCTTGTCATAAGACTCGGATTCCCTTTGTCGTTTCGGTCTTCTACCGCGCTTGGGACGGTCCTCCTCTGAAGGCCATTTGCAAGGTAGGCGAGCTTTTATACAGTAAGGACAAGGCCCGGGAGGGATTGCTCCACACTTTGATCGCCTTGATCGACACTACAGCGGTGAATATTAGCATACATGCCCGCCAGTGTACATATGCGATGACGGGATTTTCCGTGTTTGGGCTTACTTGCAAGCAGGCGGTCTTGGATCTCTCAATCTTTGTTTTCACCCTTTCGGTGTCTCGAGTGGATCCCAGCATGCTCGGACCCGAGACCTGGATGATGAGTCCGGTATCACTGCTCATGATCTACAGCTTTGAGACCATGCGTTATCCAATAGGAAGCCAAAAATGGGGATCAAGGCCCCCCCGGTGCCCCCGGTGCCCCCGATCAGTCACGTGCGAGCGCGGAAGTATTTAATCAGCCTAATATCTTATCGGCTCGGAGAAATGCCACGTCGCATATCTAGGAACATACATAGCTGTAAAACGCTGATAGCCCTACGAGGCAGACAATGACCTTGTACTTGACATCCTCCGGAGCCCTTGTTCAAGTCTTCCTCATTCCACAAACAGTATAATAGCGCCAATAAATGAGTGTCGAAGAGAAGAATCACAGCTGGGAAAAGACGAGCTGAAGCCGCTGATCTTTTCAGGGCTAGGCCGTATCTTTCTGAGCAACGGAATTCGGTGTTGTCCTCTGCACCTTGATCGTTTAGCTCCACGCTTGACCTTCGCCTTCCTACACCCCCTATTCCATCCCCGGCTACGTAGGCTGAAAAGACAGAGGGAAGAGAGGGAGAGGGGAAGAAGTAGGGCGGCATGAGTTACTGTAAGGATGCGTGAGCTATAATGCGATTCCAAAGAAAAGAAGAAAGAAAGAGAGAGGTAGATCGTAGACTTACCGATGAATAGACCACGTTATGTTTCTCCTAGCTCTCCGGAATCGTAACTCTCCTCCAAATATCCAGACAGAACAGCTATGTCGGGATAATCGAGAGCCAGCCTCGCGAGATGTTTCCGGATGCGGGCCCGTTTGTCGTCAGGATAGAGACGAACGGTCTGTAGGAGCTGTGTCTTGCTGACCTGTACACAAAGGAAGCGAATATCCGCGACATCGGTCCCTACTTTGGCAAGCGTTGCCGGCCGAGTTGAGTCCAGGTTGTTCGCCGCCCTTCCACACTTAGCGAATATGATCGCGGCAGGCGACAGCACCCTTATCCACTGCTCGCCAATCTGAACAGACTGAGATCCGGGTCCCAGCGGTTGAGGGAAAACGAATTGAGACGTTGTTAACATCTCGACCGGGACATCGTTGTCATAATGAAGGCTCATGCCGATGCTCTTGAAGCGGGGTTCCCTCTGTGCCACTGCCTGCTTCAGTGCCTTGATTTCGTCACCAGGGAGGTTTACAGCGACGTCGAGATCACGAGTAGTCCTGCGAGATCCGAGAAGGAGGCATGCGACGCCGCCCGCAACAGCATATTCTACGTGTGTCTCGTTGAGAATACGTCCTAAAGACGCAGCGGCCTGGACTAACGCGTCGTCTAATCACGTAAGTTTTTGGGTTTTCTATTGCACTGGCAAACTGTTGACTTCACTCACTGTTACGATCTACGGCAGGCATCTTTCTTTCTTTCTTTTACTCGTTGTGATTCTTGAGTAGCTATGTACTTGGGTGCTTTTGTAGGCTCTTAAGATGTTGTCATAAAATGGGCATGATGGGTGGGCTTTATCGAGACTGCTGTGATGGAATCTCAATTGCAGCTGGGCGGGCTACAGCGAAGCACGTGGCCACCAAGGCACCGCAGGCCTGCTCTCATCGTTGTTCATTATTGAAATCATCTTCAATTCCAATTCGCTACCTCGTCATTTGCGCAGCCAAACTACGTCTATACATGCTTGGTCATGCAGATGAATGTGAAGCTTGACACTCTGTAAGAGCAACCAGCATCGACCGTCAGTTTCCTCTCCCTCTTTGATCCTTATTACACGATCTGATGTACAGTTAGCTACCGGCGAATAAATCCGCATTCCCAGTCGGCTCGTGCATTATACCATATCTTAGACCCGTACACAATGGATCAACCTCTTCGTGGCGTTACGCAGGGTACATCTCCTAGTACGAGCTTGGCATCCACCCAGTCGCCTTCATTTTACAAAGGCGCCCCCGAGTATTCTCCATCTTTGCTGCTTTTCCTTCGCCAATTGCACGAGGCACACATCAAGGCCGTGGAATGGGGGTCAGGGTTGAACATCGCGCTGGGAGTGCCGGATTTGACTACTGTATGATCCCGTATCTTGGCACGCCTGCTGATCAGATTTCCGCAGAACCATCTGTTCATCGTCCGCTTCTCACAGTATCAAAAGGCCCAAGAGCTTGCCCTCCTTTGTGGCCTCACGGATTGTGTGCCGAAATACAACGAATTCGATCAACTTGGCAGGTTAGCTCAATGGTACACTATACCCGACCACCCCCTCATTATTGGGCACGCCCCTCTTCTATTACTCCACGATGAACACGTGCCGATCGACATGGAGCGTACCATTTATCAACCAGACTACTCTTTCTGGCGACCGGAAATCGTGGAGGCTATACGATCGTACATCAATCTTGCATGTCTGTTCAGCAAGAACGGCGCTCGTATTGGAGCAGTACATCGTTGGATTAGCGGGTTCGTGCTTTACATCATCTGTGGCGTCAAGTATATCCCCAAATGCGACATTGAGGGAGAAGTGTGAGTCTCTCCCAATGGACTCTAGGGCCCAAACTGATGCACGACACAGGTGTAACGACCCACTCTGGCAAGCGGAAGGTCTTAGGTGCTTGGAGAGATTACAATGGGCAGAGAATGAGGCTTGGCTCTACGGAACCCTTAGGCGCCTTGTTCTAGGGGAGTTTGACTATAACGACTTCAACTGTGAATGGTGGAAGGCGGTGGGTGCCAGATAGGTGAGTGTCAGTAGCTCATCTTTGATCGCTGATTAAGTCAGCTTGCCAGGAAGGTTAGCGGCAATGGATGGCACATCCTGTTTCGGTCGACTTGAAGGGACCCGCGACTGACTTCACTGCGCGCGATCACACTCTCGCGAAGAAAGGTCACCTGCATGAGGAGGTCCAAAGAGAACATCGCGCTTCAGAGGACTGGCGGCCAAAGAGCGGCAACATTCGGGATTAAGGAACCAAAGACACGTGGGCTAGCATCGGCCGATTTCGGGGTAGTCGATCCCAATGTTGTCACGGAGCTCACATAAAGATGGGCTCGTCGCCGCTCATGTGGTTGAGCGTTCATGGTCATGGCGCTGTCGAAGAGATCGCGCATACGGTGGCTTGAGAGTCACACTAGGTCGGCCGAAGCTGAATCTCATTATTGCAACTTGTTGTAGCTGCTCAAATACCATTGCCATGGAGACCCAAAAGGTTTTGCAGAATCGTCACTCGCCCTTCTCTTTCAGAACTCCAGTACCTCCCGGTCCACACAATGTCCACCTCGGATAAAGTGCGGCTCTACCTTCTATACTTGCCTGCTTTTGTTCGCTTCAGCATTAGCCAACTTGTCTTCACCTTCCGCTCCCGCCTTCACGCATATTCCTACAGCCCCACATTTTCTCCCAAGAATGTACTCATTCTCGGCGGTTCATTTTCTGGCGTCCACTTGGCCACCCGCCTCGCCAACATGCTGCCCTCGGGGCATAGAGTCCTTCTAGTAGAGAAGAACTCGCATTTCCATTACTCGTTCAACTTCCCGCGCTACTCTGTACTCGCTGGACACGAATACAAAGCTTTTGTTCCCTACTCGGGACTAAGTGGTTCTGCGCCGCCGGGCGCCTTGCGGGTGATCCAAGGTACCGCTTTGAATGTGAGCGACGGCGAAGTCACCCTGGCGTCGGGTGAACGCGTGCCATTTGCGTACCTTGCGATTGCAACGGGATCGGCGTCACCTCCCCCTGCAAAGCTCGTAGGGACATCAAAACTGGACTCTTGCGCCGAGCTTCGGGCTATGCAAACTCGAATCAGACTTGCGAATCGAATCGCAATCATAGGAGGCGGCGCTGTCGGCGTGCAGCTTGCCGGCGATGTCAAGAGCTTATATCCGGGGAAAAGAGTCGTCCTTGTACACTCGCGGACGCAGTTGCTGCCGTCGTTCAAGAGCGACAGACTGCACAAGTATGTGCTGGCTGCGCTGGAGGGAATGGGTGTAGAAGTCAAGTTGGCTGAGCGGCCAGCACTGCCGCGAACTACACAAGTCGAGGCGGGGCCTATAGACTTGGAGTTTGGCGACAGAAAGCACGAGACCTTTGACCTTGTTGTGAGTCGACTCCTCCTGTTGCAGGGGTGGCAAATTTATGGCCATCTAGATACCCTGCACGGGCCAACAGCCTCAATCCACCGTGCTCTCGTCGTTTTCTCCCTCCGTTGTCTCCCCCAGGACAGGTAGAATACTTGTCAAGCCTACCCTTCAGGTGGCCGAAGCTGCCCATCCCAACGTATTCGCCCTTGGCGACGTTGCGGAAACCGGCGGGCCAAAAATGGCGCGCGCCGGGATGGTGCAAGCAGAGGTTGTGGCGGCTAACATCGTCCGCATGATACTGGAGAGGCGTGACTCGAAGCGCTACGTGCCGGAGAGTTCGGAAGGTGCCCTCAAACTGAGCTTAGGGACCACCGACTACATCTGGTTCCTCGGTGGTGGGAGAAGGGACATATTGGTGCCCGGAAAGAGGAAGGACGTGGATATGGATCCGAAGGAGATTTGGAAGCACCTCGGTGTCGACAGTGGGGATATGACCAAGTAGTTGCAAGCCTTGTGTGGGGTCCTGAAAGTGGGGGACGTCCCATCGCACATCATCACTAGACAGCGCCATTCATCATAAATTCTACTAAATTATTGTCAAGATGGAGTTTTGCAAGGTGGACCGTTAGAAACTCAGGCCGGCGGTACAACCCGGAGCAATCTTCTCACACTCTGCCGATATCTGCTTGAACGCAAACTTTGTCGCGCGATATCCTTCACCGGTGGCTAAGAAGGTATTCTCCGAAGGCGACGGCGTGCACTCACTCCAGTACTGACCATCAGCTGCCTAGAACCAACATGCTACTCACGTCGACACTATCGGTGCTATTCACGACAGCCGTAGTGATATTCTTCGCTCCGCTGTACGCTGACCTCGAATTACTGATAAACCAAATAATCATCCTGATCATTGATAAGGACATTTTCATCTGCAACTCTCGGCCGATATTCGTACGAGATAAACCAGGGTTTGTATTTATAATCCTCAAATGGGGTAAAGCCTGGATGAGAGATCTGGTAACCATTTGGAGCAGGACCTGTTGAAAATCAGAATGGAAGGAGTCAGAACTGACCTTGGAGACACCATATCGCTTTGCGTTCTCGTAGTTCTCTTTATCGTTCAACACGGCTATTAGCGAAGTGCCGGAGTTGATCGCGTCCAGTATCGGGGTATGATCGCCGATGAAATGAATATCCGAACCGACAAACACCACCACCGGGGTGCCGGCGCCAGCGATGTGTGAGGTTCGAGTCAGCAGAGGCTCGAGTAATAAGGTGAGGAGCAAAGTCGAGAGGACGTTGGTTTGTAGCCTGCCGGCCATCAGTACAGACCACTGGCGATCCGGTAGGAAGCACTTACGTTCTCTCGTAACCATCTTTGGTCAACTTGAGTGGAACAGGATCAATGCCTGGATTGATCCTACGTCGATTAACAGTCGGTCCTCACAAGAGCTCGTCGTCAACATACCCGGCATTATTTATCAAGACATCAAGTCGATCCAATCCTTCCGCTTTTACAGCGAAATCCTTGACAGACTGAATATCATTTAGATCGAGGAACCAAGCTTCAATCTGTACACCGGGGTGAGAAACCCGAAGTGACTTTGCCACCTTTTCGCCAGAGTCCAAGGAGCGGACTGCGAGAATGAGGCGACTCGGAGAGTACGTGGCAAGCTGTTTAGTCGCCTCTAGGCCGACTCCTGTACATGAATGCGTCAATAAGGTCAACTTCGGGGCTGATCACTCACCGCTGTTGGACCCTGATATAATGACCGTCTTGTCCTTTAGGAACGGACCTTTCGGCAAGGCAGGGAGGAACGTCCATTGATGACTGTAGAAGTGTGTAGGCAAAGTAAAGGCCATGTTTCATAGATGTTTGGATTTTGTAAGATCTCCGTTGATCCTTTTGTCTCCTCCCTCCTTCTCAGTACGCCCATCAGCTCATGTCAGCAGCGGAGTTTACCCAGCCCGTCCGCACATCCGCGATTACTCATTCACGAGAATATCGCAGGGAGCTCGTCTGCGAAATGCATCAGCAGCAAGGCCGTCGGCCAAGGTTTACGGTTACGGTTCAATCAGGTACGTCGGGCATGACCAATTCAGGGTTGATCGCTGATCTCCAATAGATTATACCGAGATCCGGAAGCAGCGCGCCGCTGTACGAGTAAATCGGCGGTAAGCTCCTCCCTCCTAAGATCTCTCTCGACATACCTTCCCTCTCTCTCTCTTTCTTCAATCTGAGAACGAAGAAAGAAGTCGATTAGGGGTGGTAGCAGGAGGAGAGCCGAGCCCAAGGTGCAGGACAGACCTTTATCGTGTTGCTCAGAATGATACGGACTGAAAAAAAAAAAGACAAGAGTCTCGGTCTTGTCTCTGCTCTTTGACACTCACTTATTGGCGCTCCTATACTGTTTCTCAATGGAGAAGGCTTGGCTCCGGAGGCTGTTAGGTTCAAGGTCGATAGAAAGCTATCGGCATCCACTTGATACAGCTGTGCATCGATGTCTAATGACAACAGCCACTACCGGAAGGAGACTAGGGAGCTACTTTATGATTTACAGACTGGGAAGAAGAACGGCCACCAAAGGTTGACAGGGAGATTTTGGACTGCCATGGAAAGAAGAGAGGATGAAGATCCTGGATATCGAACTGCCGCTGAAATCGAGCCGATTTTCTTTAACAACAATGGGTTGAGTCGAGGAGGCCTAGACTCTTGTCTCTTCATCTTGCGCGCCTCTCTTCCCTTCCTCCCTCACTGTTCCACAAAACCGGTGGTAGTGATCATGAGCCAGCCCTTTAGATTTGGAACGGACCGGGCATCTCAACAACATTGGTATGCCGTCGACGAAGCTGTCAAAAAAGAATTCGAATACGACTGCTCGACGAGTTCTCACGACAACTGCGACTGGCACCGGATCACCCAGCCTACACCCATCTCGGTCCCACTCCAAAATTGTCTGACATAACAGCTGTCTTTATTGCAGTGTGTACCGAAGGGCATGTGATGGCGGCCACAGTATGGCCCAGAAGGAATACCATAACGGTAGTGATCAATGGATCTAGTGGGACAGAGGGCTATATGCTGTTAATGATGAAGGATGTGAGCGGTTGTTGGTTTTGAAGGAAGTGCTGATGATTAGGTGTTTGGCTTCATCTTGCGTTCTAGGTTCAAACTAGATTATGGAGAGGATGAGGCCTCCTGGCCATCAATTAATGTGATAATTCACTCAGATGTAAGTGATCTGCCCTTGTGCAAGCTGATCGCCAGCCCTCCAGACACCCAGTCATCCTGCAAGGCTCTGCTGTACCGTGTTGTGCCTACGTCACCTTGCTGGTAGCCAATACTTTGGTCCACAATTCTGCTGCTCTGGAAAGAGGCTGCATAACATACCAAATGACAGGACTCAAGGCTTCCACAATTGACGCCAAGGAACTCACTCCCCTTCAAGATAACCTCTTTCTAGATTTCTATCACGACATTCGCCGGGCCTCAATGTTTGCCCATTATATTGATGCCGACATTCGATCTTTCATGAAAGAGCACTTCCATTCGGATGGCCTGAACAAAGAGGAGCAAAGTATAGAAAGAATGCGGCACAAGAGGAAGAAATGACTGTTTTAAGGTGATATGCATCCGGTACACTAGCTTCGGCTCTGACATCCGCAGGAAGAAGGACCCCTCTCCTGTCTTGAGCCGCTAGGTAGAGGGATCGCGTCTAGATAGTACACCATATTGAAGTAAGATAAGCGGGCCACTCTCCATAACTCCATATCTTCCCAACATTACATCCAACCCTACCTGCTGTACTGTGTCTTCTTCATGGACAGCCTTTACACAAAACTGCGTTGTTGGCATACCTGGGTCGACTCAATACAGTGGGTGCCGGATTCTCACTCGTAGTCGCTACTGGTGAGTGTGATTCATCTGCGAGACTCCACTCAGTTTCATGGATTGGTCAGGTAGGTGCATCCCTTCTAGAACCAGTCTTCCTCTATCCTCTATCCTCTTTTGTATCGATAGAACCAATGCATCTACATGTCATCACAGTCATCTCGCCCTTTCGCCTCCAGAGGAATCTCCACCGATGGACCTTGGGTTAGCCATGGCATCATGGCCCTTGTTTAGCGATAGCACCCTGAGGACAAGTTCTCCTTCGGCAACAGGTTGGTCTCACGCAGAATATCGCCACGGCATACCCCCCGCTGTCCCTCGTGCCTTGTTCACTTGAAGCGTCGACGGCGAGGGTCGATGTTCTTCGACGCTTTGCTAGACGTACCGCGCAACGGTGCAACCATGGAGTTTTGGTTCCTGGGCGCAGATGAAGCAGGCGGAGGGATTATTGGGATAGCCCGGCTTTGGAGTCTGTATATGACAAAGTCGTACCTCAGCCTTTCTCTCTGACTCCCATGATGGATTGAACAAAAGTATAATTGAACAGTGACATTTACAGATGGTCATTCCGACATGACTCTGCGTAGGTGATCTATTCTCAGGCTCCCAAAGGTTTGACGAGCAACTTTTTGCCGATCGGGGCCATGGACACTGTGGTAGAAGGGGTTGTGCTCGGCTCAGCAGGAACCGGCAAGTCAGTCCTCCTGAGAGCGATCGTGAAGGCCTTCAGAACGCGACATGAGTGGAGCAGCACAGAAACCAGATTGTCCAGGACTATCTTGCTGGAAAGCTGGACAACTGGACCGGCAAGATAGTCCTGGACAACTGGAAAGCGGTGGGCGAGGATAAAGCAGAGGCCATGATGCCGGATCAGGGGTAATCTAGAGTATGTCAGCTTCTTCTTTCGACTTGCACTCTTAAAAGCTCACCCATTTGGATGATCCCGAGCACAGTAACAAAGTAGAGTGG
This sequence comes from Naematelia encephala, assembly GCA_002105065.1. Lineage (NCBI taxonomy): Eukaryota > Fungi > Basidiomycota > Tremellomycetes > Tremellales > Naemateliaceae > Naematelia > Naematelia encephala. The sequence goes on from MCFC01000083.1 coordinate 12,068, forward strand.
TCAGAAGAAGAGAAGAAGCATCTTAAAGCTTCTCAGTCGATGAAACAGGGCGTCCCTTTGAAATCCGGGCTTTTGCAGTGTTTATTGATAGCATGCTGTGTGAATGCATCATCTGCCGCATTAAGCAGACACAGTGACACAGAGACACAGATGAATCAAAAGGGCTTCCCGTTACATCATCAATGAAGTTGAAGCAAACCTCGTATTCGACATAGTCGGAAGTGCAGGCGCGCTGTGTCACGGGAGCAATAAGTATCGTCAGTCTAACGTGCTGGGAATGACTATGCGCGATACATTCGTTGGGGAAGACTCCTTATCCGTACTTCGAGGTACTATATACCGTAGCAGTCTTCCGGCCAACGTATGCTTAACTCCGATGCTTGGAATCTTCTAGAACGGGGTACTTGCCATATCTGGTAACTTCCTTATCAGGCAAGCTTCCAGATCCGTTCTAGTGTCCTTTTCTCGTCCGTGCGCCGTACCTTCTACTACTAGTATCGTGGGTCATACTACGCAAAGCGTATCATGACACGCTGGGACTGGGACGTTCGATGAAGCACTCGGCAAAAAAACGGAATTGCTTCTGCTGCCTAGACGCCCGAGGAAAACCTTTGCTACATCTGTGCAGGTGTCAGGACCCGCTAGGACCAATACAGCTAGTAGCACCTTAGCTTCCCTGAAGTTAAGATAAGAGTACATGGTATATAAAGACTAGAATTAGACTACGAGTTCCCCAGAGAATGTATCTCTTGTCGCTGTAGTTATTACTCTACTTTCCACAGTCTAGGTCTCGTCCAGAGGCAGTTCTAGCCCCAAGTCGCCGTCCTGACAGCAGGGTTCCAGGGGATCGGATCGAGGCATTCGTGTCACCATGAATCGAATTTACCGATAAACTTCGATGTAGTACTTTGGACTGAGTCAATGAAGTGTTGATCTAAACTTGGCGGTATTTCTGAAAGGGCTTCATTGAGTGTGGTTTCAATGCGCTTCATCCGACTTATGAGGAGTTCCTGTCGAGATCATTCTTAGTCACGAGGTAACGAAAGCGTTTCGCCTGAGTCCACAAACTTTCTGAGTTGTGATTATTGCAAAAGGTGGATCAAACGACTGCATTTGCCTCCTATCAAGTCTGCCGAGACATGCATGGAATTGACAGAATGATATCACACTTGGAACTGGATCGAGGTATTTGGATACAAGAACTGCGATCGCTGTGGGTTCTTGTCACGATGTTATCAGGAACATGGGCTCAAGATTAATGACAAAATGGATTCGGTCATGTTCGACGTCTGCATTGGAGACAATGGAAGGAAACTCTCGAGAAGACTTTGTGACGTAGATGCATCGGTATCGGTCGTCTAGTGTGAAATGGAGTCCTCGAGGCTGTTAGATACAAGGTCAATCGAGAGCTATCGCAATTCATACAGCTATGTAGCTTCGAATTTGAGACGTGAACGGGAGATCTACTGATCTGTCGTCAGTACCGATCGTGCTTGCTGCTCGAGACCTACCATTCGCTTCTGGCGCGATACCATCCAATGCGCCCGGGCTGCCGCCTCCTCTTCGCTCTTTCCTTCAGCAACCGCTTGGTCATAATCTCGCCACCACTGTTCTCGTCAGGGAGCGGCGCCACAAGAACTTACGACCAATTCCAGATCTCGAAGACGGTTTGCCTCCGCCTCGGGTATCACCCACAGCTTGACAGTCAGAGTGAGCTGATTGAATGACTCACATTGTAATCCATTCTAGGTGGGATGAGCCATCTTCGCACCGTTGACACCATCCCCGTATGAACCCAGAGGCTCAAATCTCCTTCTCTGTGCCACGTCCCGTTCGATCGTGCCGAAAAGTAGGTTGAATCACCGTCTGGACGTAGATAGGCAACGAACTCAAACTGTTTTCTCGCCAAGTCCGGTCCTAATGTCTGCAGGTCAGCACAATTCGAGCACGCTACTGACCCATCCATTCTCAATCGGTGCCCTCACGCCGCATCTCAACTTGTAAGCCATTCTTAGTGATGAAAAGGTCGAAGAGGGAAAATAAGGAGTATCGTGGTGGAAAGGTCTGTCTGGGGGAAACAGAAGAACTATCGTGGTGAAAAGGTCTGGGGGAAGAAGAAGTAAGGGGTGAAGAGGTCGACGAGGGAAAAGAAGAAGTTGCGTGGGAAGCTCTGAGAAGCTTACACTGGAAGAATCTCGGCGTTGTGGTGTCCGATGGTGATTGTGTAAGATGCTCCCACGTCAGGAAAGGTCGAGCTCGACCTCTCAAGAAGACCCGAGAAAGCTGGAGGGAGGGTCCTGTGTTTCATCGGTTACTCCTCGGGACCGACATTCAAGGAAAGGTTGGGACCTGAACAAGGCAAAGAAGGAGGTCACGCTCTTCAAGTAGTTCAAGCTGCCTTTACAATTGATCCTGAAGCTCTCTCGCGATCTCTTGACTTGCTCTGACTTGCTCTGACTTGCTCTGACTTGCTCTGACTTGCTCTGACTTGCTCTGACTCACTCTCTCTTTGAGCATAGGGCTGCCAGATTATGCAAATGATTATTGAGCGCAAGCACAGTTTAATATCTGAACGTCCTTTGCGCTAGAACCTTGACGATCAAACGCTCAAACGACGTCCCCACTGCCCAAACGGGCCAAGTCTCTTGAAGACACGCTCTTACTCATATCACCTCAAACTTCACTCTATTACTCTTTTGATATCACCTCAGACCAAAAGAAAAACATCGTCTAAAAGCTTTTATTAACAAAATGCCATTCGCTATCCCAAACTTGACATTCGAGCAATACGAAATCGTAAGAGACATCGGTGACCCCGACGTCTGGCTGGTTGACGCTATAGACCGTGGGATCGAAGCTGGTACGTTGTGCCGTTCGGTCATGAGTATGGCAGCTGAGACAAAGCGAACAGATGACGACTTCTGGCTATCCGAAGATCCAGCATACCGTCTGCCCACCTACGTCCAACCCGACGACCACCGGCCCTGGCGTCTCCGCCACCGCCGTGTTCTCATGGCGTTGGTGAAAGGCCTGCCGTCGTTCTTACGACTGTTACCTGATGTGAAAGCCAGGCTCTCACCGGGAGGCGCCTTACACGACCTGAGGAGTGGTGCAGACGATCTGTGCGAGCTGATCCGAGGTATCCAAGTGAGTAAGAAGACAGACTTGGCGAGTAAGAAGACAGACTTGGCTGACGGCAGAATGCTCCTCCCCACCTTGCTCCTGCTCCTGCTCCTGCTCCTGCTCCTGCTTCTCCTGCTCGTCCCGCACCTTCGTTTCACCAACCCCCGCGCCGACCACGAGACGAGAACAACTTGAGCGCGGTTGAGTAAGTGGGATAGAGCGATACAGAGAACCACTTAACGGATTTCTATGTATATACTTTATAGTAGACGTGGAATGATGATAAAAGAATGAGGCCCGGATCACTGATTCTACACAGAATTGCTCGCTGAGACTTCCTAGCAGGCTTCTCAAATCGCTCGGCTGACGAAGCACTGTCCTTTCAGGCTTGCAAGACTACCCGAGGCGGGGCTGCCGCCGCAGCTGCACACACTGTCAACAGGACCGGACAGTATGCAGCACGTCTGACAGAGAATCGCCCTCGCCGCGATTCAACATATCCTCCATGACCCCCGGCACACTTCTTTCCCTGCGGTTCCCTTGAGCTACATAGCCTGTTACAAGCAGATAGCAGGAGGGAAGGATCTAATCTGCGGACGGTGCAGACGCTATGTTTGGCTCTGGGCTACGCTCCTTGTTGTGCGCATAAAGGCAGGAAAGAAGGGAGTAGACACCGAGACCCAGAGACACAGAGGTTCACAAGAATCAGAAGGACTTCCCGTTCCATCATCAAGGAGGTTGAAGCAATCCAATGGGGAAGTATCAACAACGTGCATCCCAAATATGATCTTATATCCCATCCACGACCGGCATCTTCCTCCCAGACCGACAATGCCAGATTCCTTCGGCCCTGAGGCTCACTCTACTGCATACTCAGCTTCGGTGAACAGGCTCGATGATGACGGCGCCAGCTTCAAGATCCTTGACATCCTCTGAAGAGCCGGGGTTTTTCTCCTCGTACCCCGAGGTTGGATTGGCAGAGTATGCCGAGTAGGCGACAGAGTCATCCTTTACCTTGGGCGGGAAACGACGTGACATGTAGACGATGAGGCAAGCCACACCGACCTGTATGCATCAGCTGCGCCGCTTTCATCACACATACCATAGCAGCCCCAGACACGAGTGAGCCAATTTGACCATTTCGGAATCGAGGGGCATCTACGACTGGCCAGCAGACGATCTGATACCATAGCGTCCAAAGATTCCCAATGACGTTCATGCTGAAAATGGTAAAGGCTCGCACCACCTCGTTGTCACGAGTGAGACTCGTTGCCCATGCGAACTGATGCATGAGCTCTCGCTGCGCATGAACTCACATTTGTAGCCTGGCCCGCAAAGCCGCAGCCGGAGACGATGTAAGCGAAAAACTTGGCACCAGTCGGGATATCCCACACGAGAAGCATGATACACGATATAGCCATCGGGACAAACATGATGGGGTTGACGATGAAACGATTGCCCGTCATGTCCGAGTACATGGTCAGCAGGTAGGTGCCGACGATTGCCCACGCCGTATAGATGCAAGGGTAGTAGTTGATCTGGGAGGGCGAGAAGCGACCGTCAGCCTTGAGCCAGAGCAGAAACTCGGAATAGTTGCCCGTCTTTTCGAAAGCGCAGGAACCGATACCAAAGAGGGGTGGGAAGAGGTAGAACTGCCAGCTCGAGAAGATCTTCTTGAGGGAGCCGCGGAATGATTTGAAAGTCAACGTAACATGCTCCTGCGGTGGAGCTCGTAGAGCGCATAACTCGCGCTCTTCCGGGGTCATCCACCAGGCTTTTGTGTTGTGTGGCATGTCAGGGAACATCAGGAATCCGTACAAGGCGATGGGCACTGTCGGTACATCAGCTACTCATTCCTGCAACGGAAGCGCTCTTACTGGTGATGATAAAGTCGATCACAAAGAGCCATTGCCATCCCTGGAGGCCATGAACGCCGTCAAGAGTTCGCGTAATGCCGCCTTGCATGACGCCGGAGAATAATGTTCCAAGCTGTGCTGCAGAGGTGAACACAGCAGTTCGACGTCCCAGCTCGCCGTCACGATACCACGCCCCGAGGACGTAGTGCGTGCCAGTGAAAGTTGACGCTTCGAAGATCCCTTGGATAAGTCTCAAGCCCCAGACCTGGTGAGGGTGCTTGACGACTAAAGGGTATCAGAAGGTAGAGCAATTCATGCCAAAAACGCACAAGCCAATCCAATCGTCAACAAGCCCCAGCAGGCTCCGCAAAACGGGAACCAGATTCTCGGAGAGACGCGGTTCGAAGACAGGACCAAAGCTGAGGGATACTGCCCGATGCTGCCGACTTTCGTGAGCGTCTATGTACCGGGAGAACAGGAGACTCACATGTACCCTGCAGTGAAACAGGATCCAGCATAAGTGTAGTCGTTGCCTTTAACTTGGCAAGGTAAGCATACCGTCAACCACGGCGACCTACATCCGACAGCTTCACGCATCCCAGTGACATATGCGTTTGCGAGATTGGCACGGTCGAGATAATTCGTAAAGTAGGACAAGCATACATAGCTCAAGATAGCACCATCGATCTGCAATGGTCAGGATGCAGTTCGCTGGAGCAACTCACCTTGCGAAGAAGCTTGCGTTCCTCCGGGTCTTTAGGAGGCGGCCCCCAGAGAATTGTCTCGATCTTGTCTTGGCGGACGCCCATGGTTCCAGGTCAAACCGTTGTGGGAGAAGAAGGAAGCAGGCTCCTACGCCTGTATATGAATGAGTCGAACTGCCTCAGGGTGTCATCCAGCCTATCGGTGTGAGACTGCTAGGCAGGATCGCCTATCGCGAGAGCAACAGATTGAACAACCATATGCCCGATACCGGCAAGATTAGCCTGTTCTTAGCAGATAGCCATTCCGATATCTCGCCCGACTTTCACGCTAATTCGCGGCCAAAAAGGAGTCTACTACTTCTTCAGCCTGTAGCTCGATCAAGACACTGAGATCGAGAATATGACAGTGAACGTTGTGGTTGCTGGCAGTGCGAGAGGGATTGGATTTGAACTGGCAAAGCAACTGGTCAGCTACTCGTTGTGACTTGACCTGGTCCTGACATGACAAGTCCTCGAAGCCGAACCATGTTGTCCACACCGTTGACAGATATCTTTCAACGGAGCTGGAAGATCTCATCAAGACGAGCAAAAATGTTCATTTCAGTTTGGCTGACATCACCGACATTGATCAGCTTCAGGTGAGTCGCAAAGCTGGCTCTTTAATTCACTCAATCTAGAACGCATCTGGCCTTGTGCCCCATGTCGATCTCCTGCTCTGCGTAGCTGGGGTGTTAGGCTGCAGAGAGTCTCTACTTGGCCGGCCAGCATCAGAAGAAGAGCCAGCAGCCGATATCATGAACGTCTTTCGCGTCAATCTACTGGGGACTTGGAATGTGATTGCAGCTTATCAAGAGAAGCTTGCAAGAGGCGCAAAGGTCATGTTGATGAGCTCTACGAGGGCAAGTCTGCAAAGAGCCGACAGTGATGGTGATCCGGCCTACTCAATTGCAAAGGCAAGTTAGTTCCACTCTGTCCCTCATAACGCCGTCTAACTGTTTAGGCTGGACTGAATATGCTAGGCCGTAAATTGGCGGTAGGCTTGTCAGATAGAGGTATTGATGTGATCATGATGTCCCCTGGTGTGGTCAAGACTGTGAGCCTTGATACTGATTTGTACTCTCCTCTGATGCAGCTACTTAGGAGATGAACGGCTGGGAAGGGGAGATCACACCAGAAGAGAGCGTGAATGGCATCCTCCAACAGCTGGCCAAGGATGGTACTTCTGGCATGTTTCTGAGATACAATGGGGAGATCGTTCCTTGGTGATTGGGCAGCATGTTTTCGATGGGCTATGGTACCATGTCTCACACCGCCCATCTCGCCTGTCTCGGGGATTTTGTCCTTGACCTTACACAAGCCACTTGGGGATTAAGACAAGTTCGTGGTGTGAGCTATCCCTCTGTACAGCCTGTGGATCCCTGTGGAGGATCTGGTCGGAGCTTCATTGGGAACAGTAAGTCAAAGAGTAGGTGGTACAGACAGTGAATGCATGCGAAGGCCTCGTATGCGCTACTTCTCCAGAGACAAGATCAGAGACTACCCGTGGTATTCTGGGCCTTCCCATGACCATTGGCAGCACCATTCAGAGCTTTCGAGGTCGGAGTCGTTTTGAACTTGCTCGGGTCATATGGGTGTTCGTTGGCGAAATGCCTAGCGATTTGTTCGCGCGTTGCAAACCAGACATCATCAAACTGCAGCATATGCTCGACTATCCTCCTGAGAGCCTGAAATCGACCGGGACGACCCATCCATCGAGAATGAAAGGCGACGGTGATATAAGCAGGTCGTCCCTCGAGACCTTCTTCGCGAATTGTTCTTCGAAGGTCAGACACGTCGAGTGTGTTTGACAGTACTCACGTAAAAGTATCGATAGCATGCTGTGTGAATGCATCATCTGACGCATATTGACCAAACCACATCTTGGTGTCGTTGTTGTCGAACGAGTATGGCATGATCAACAGTCCTTCATCCGGATTTCCAGGCCTAACAGCATAAGTGTCACACGGCCTCGTGCTACGTACATCGGCTTCCAGTAAGGGAGGTCATCGGCGTAGGAATCGGCCCAGTAAAGAAACTCTAAACCTAGCTCCTTGTAGACTTTGGCGACAATATGGGCAGATCTCGCATTTGGCCGACCAACGAACCTGACATCATGAGCAACAGTGATATGTGTAGGGTACTCACCATCCAGGAGGAACCCGACCGCTCGGCGACGTCTTTCTGAATGACTCGACCGCTTTTCTCACGTGGTCCTCCTCTTCTTCTGGCGAGCAGTCTCCGTAGGATCTCCACTGATCGGCATCAGTTCCTATCGCGGCTTTCGACTTACTCTGTATCCGTGGCAACAGGTCTCGTGTCCATTTGCCTCCACATGTTTGGGGACGTCGAGGTTTCGCTCAAAAGACTTGGCAACCGCGTAGAAGGTAATAGGAATTCTGCATCTGGTTAGCTGTCTGTAAGGAGCCCCATATAGACGGACTTGTGCTTATCGAAGAGGCGGATAAGGCGCCATACTGCTACCCTCGGGCCATATTCAAATTGAGACTAATGAGGAATGAAGTCAAATCGCGGGTCGCAACGAAGCTACTCTTACCTCCGTCGAAGGGTCTCTCTCTCCAGGAACAGGTGTGATCAACCCAGGCTGCTAGGTGAGTACCTTGCATGCCTATGGGAGCAAATCACATACAGGTCCAAAGTCATGGAAGAACGCCTCTGCACCTTGATCGCCTAGCTCCACGCTCGACTCTCCGCCCTCCTCCTGCATAACCATCAGCTTGATCAAGCCAATCTGACGAAGTTACGTGCATGATTCATGACGAAATTCACGGCAATCTTGGCCTCATTAGGCCAATTGGGGTTTGGGGGATTAGGTCCGTAGCCGTACTTCAGAAAATATCAGATATTGATTCATTGCTCGTAACGGGTTGACCCACAAAATCCCGCTCAAGCCACTGTTCGCACTCCTCGGAAGAAATGTCGGCCATCGTAACAGATGCACCGATGTAGGAACAAAGCTGAGAAACAGATCCCACTAGACACCTTGGGGTCGATGAGATGGTTCAAAAGTTGACTATGCTCAAGTTGCGTGTGCACTGTGTGATAATGGGGTCACCAGTACTTTGCCGGCAGGTGGGTAAGCATTGGTGGCTTATCAAGTTCATTGCATAACCGCGCTTTAGGGACACTAACGGGCAGAAGATTGCGAGTCGCCTGCCGGAACACAGCAATGTTTTGCCTGTCAGCCGGCAAAATAATGCCAAAGTTCAGGCAAGCCAAGTTCTTATCGAGTAACACATGTGGAGTGAGGGACGGTACATCAGCATTTATTCATGCCGGCTTATGACGACAACGGATATACATCTAGGATATGCCAAAGGTATTACCAAATCCGTAAGCATCCTGACCCGCAAACCAATCTACTGGCTCCCCTCGTAAAAACGCGGTGAGATCGGCGCCAAAAGCGTCAAAGTCGGTATTGACTGGCGGAGGCTCCTCTATACATGAAGCATCTCCGTTTGTGTACTGTGTCAGTAGCTGACTCGTGGGTGTCACTTGATTGGAATGAGTTGCGTCGAAGACCTGAAAATCGACTTGTATTGAGTCATTAGCCCTTGTCGCTTCAGCGGACGGCCCCTGAGGCTGTGGAGGTGCGATTACTGCCTCGATGCTCCTCATGGTCGTTGATGGATGCGGCGATGTACCTAACGGGGAAGATTGACTCGTTGAGACGCCTTAGGTATCAGCTTACGTACGTGAGATAAGCTCACTGGGGCTGGGTAAGCCACCACTAGTCCGACTTGGCTGTCTATATATTGTGACTTCCTCGTCCAGGCTTCTTTGAGCGGTGGCGGTGTTCTTGAACGAGGACGATGCGGCTGTACTGGCCACGAGCTGTTCCAAGGTGACTCGCCAACGCGTCGCTAGCGGCCAGGCTTCTTCCAGGAGGCTCAGAGTCGTGAGAGCTCTTTGCAGCATGCGAGGGGCAGAGCTAGCATGGATCGGGCACAGTTTAGGCCATCTGTAAAGGAAGTATGCGATGTCGCCAACCATGTACACTCCGAATATCTCCACTAGTCAGCAAGAACAGTCAGCGGAACTTACGAAGACTGCGGGGAAACCGTCCATCGGGGTCCTCTGGTTCAGGCTGATTTCGGTTTGTTCGAACAGGGAGATGCAATTCTCTACCATGATGAGTGCCATTTTCTCCCAGAACCCGGCAGGACTGCCTGGATCTCGTGACACAAGGCCATCTGGGTAGATGGCAGCTGCCATACAGCTACAGGGGTCAGACAAGGTTGTTTGATGGAGGCCGAATACTTGCGGGAGGAATGCTCTTCTCAAGACGATGTGGCTCAATCGTAGGAGCATGCTGATGGAGATGAACCCCTGGATCCATCAGCCTCCATTCACTTCTCAAGCTCACAAGGTCAAGATTCTGTCCTTTCATTGCTCTAAGAGTGAACGCGCTGAACACTTGACGGGATGGGATTTGCTTCTCCCATTCGTCAAGCTCCGCACTAAGAGTCTTGTACTCGCTGTTTGGCTCCCACGGATGGGCACCAGCGATGGGTGCGCACGCTTGCTCTGCCACTCGAGCCCATAGCCACTGTCCTATGATCATCGTGGCAAACAGTGATCGATTCGAATCTGTAACACCCTGAATCCGTTGGGAAGCGGCCAAGGTTCCCGGTAATGCGGATCTCAAAGTAGGTACCTGGCCAAAGATGAAATCGTCTTCTTCGCACGGCAGAAGAGCGTCAATCGAGGATAGCGGAAAGGTCGTCGAGGGACTTCGACCGGCTATTTGCTGATCATGACCTTTGACCGTCATCTTCCAGAGATCTTGATCACGAGGCGAGACTCACAGTAGACAAGCCAAAAGGAACGCCGAGCCATCTCGGACTGGATCGCCTCGTCTGGCTGAGGATGCGGCGGAAGAGCGTACGAAGCCTCTCGGTGCAAACTCAAGGTAGCCGCCATGCGGATAGCCACTCCTGTCAACATCTAACTCTCAGCATCTAGTTCCAACGTGAGACTCACCCAACTTCGACCGCCATTTCCCTCTCCAAACTCTCCCACACCGAGCAAGAACAAGGCCTGCATCCGTTCCAAGCTCGCCTCCATCATCTCATCGGGAATCAACGACATTGCCCGTCTTGAGAGCTCCATCGAGGCCTGCTTCCTTCCCCCGTACCGCTTGACGAGAGACGGTGTAAAGCGTGCCGCCAAAGCGAGGATTGCTAGGATGAGGAAGATGGACACAGATGCCGGTTCATTCTCCACTTGCTCGAGGAAGAATGCTCGAGGAAGAAAGCCGAGCTGGAAGTAGTTGTAAAGAAACGCTCGGACACCATCTACCACTTCAGAGTGCGGCGGTAGAAGATCGGACACGGGATTGGTAGAGTCTATGCTATTATGCAGTGCGTCATTCAATGTGCTCGACTCTTCCGTTCCACTGCGACGGTAGTCAGTGGTCGTCATGTGTGTTCCGCTCACGTATTATTCGACACAAGTTGCAAGGGGTCGGGAGTCTTGGACCGCAGATTATCCAGCTGCGGACTGTGGCTGGTGCCGGGAGACGTGTCGTCGTCTTCAAAGACGCTTGGTCTTCGTCGACGCCGGAACTGACACACCTAATAAGCTCCTCATGGGAGACAAAAACAAGACGCACACTGCGATCCACGGCACTATGCCCTCGCGGCAATACCCCACTAGAGCAGCGTTACTCGCATTTCCAAAGTCAGCTTACCATTGCTCGGCGATCTTTCTACCAGCTTTGACACATCCGATGCAAGGTACTTGGGGCTGCCCATCTGCCCATGACATGACACATTTTTGGCGGTACCGACGACACCTGGTGCACGCTGCCGAAGCCCGTTTAGGTCTTGAAGTGTCTTCTGACGCCCGAGATGCTGTAGCCCAGTCAGCCCCGAGAGCGTTCCGCAAAAAAGGGTGCACTCACCCGTCGACGACATCCTGGGCAGAAGGAGCAATCAATGCCCGTTTATCGGCAAGGATGCCGATAGCTCTATGAGGCAGATATAGACTGTTTGTCTAAGCTTGAGGGCCTCCTGAGTTGCAAGATCGCTCCTCAAGTCTTCTCCAGTCGACAAAACAGGAAAGAGCTCTGATAAGTGAGTGTATAAGAGAAGAAATCTAATTGGGAAAAGGCAAGACTAGATCAAGCCGCTTATCTTTTCAGGGTATCAAGTTCGAAGTCACGCACCAACGGTTTCTGCAATCATGTCGCGCATGAGTGGGAAGATAGCGCTGGTGTGTTTATCATCCTAAGAAAAGAGCTTATGAAAAGGTGACGGGAGGTAGCAGTGGTATCGGTAAAGCTTCTGTCGATCTGTTCGTTCAACACGGTGCCAAGGTAGTGGTGATCGATCTCGCTGAGCCTGAGGAGCCTGAGACGCCTTTCCCAGACGAAGTTATCCTAGTCAGAGGAAGCGTGGAGTGCATCAACTTTCCTCTCTTTTAGCTTGACTCTTATGGAGTGCAGGTCTGAAGATAACTGGGAAACGGCTATGAGGGCGGCGCAAGATGCTTTCGGAGGGATTCCAAATGTCCTTGTGCAGAGCGCAGGTGGGTTTTCCAGGCAGGTGGGTTTTCCAGAGAACGGACGTTGATGCCATGATCAGGGGTCCCAGGGAGAGCAAGGCTCACGGATACCACCTTGGAACAATGGACTCACGTGTTTGACATCAATGTGCACGCTGTTTTCTTGGGAATGAAGACATTCATCACTGCGCTCCTTGAAGCTGGGCAGCAGGGCTCTATCGTCAACATCTCATCTGTGAATCTTTCCGTGAGCGCAGACCGGCAGCGCTGATGGTCCTTCTCAGCTCGCAGGAATCACAGGCATGCGAGCAGGCGCCGCTTATGAGGCCTCCAAAGCCGCGTGTACTCACATGTGCAAGTCTGCGGCAGTAGAGTACGCCCAGCAGGGTATCCGTGTCAATTGTGTTGCTCCAGGTTTAACCATTACAGGTACGAGCCAAGGTTACAACGTGGAATATGCTGAATGTGACAGGGATGACCCGAAAAAGTGATCGACCAGCGAGCTCAGTGCAAGGTTTCATGGATCACACCCCTATGAGACGCTGGGGAACAGCGACCGAGGTAGGATATGCGATTCTCTACCTTTCTGTGAGTTCTTCTGAGGATGCCTGCGATGCCTGCATTCGAGACTGAAGAATACAGAGCGATGAAGCTTCCTACGTTACTGGGCAAGCCTTCGCACATGATGGTGGCTATTCGGCCATGTGAGATTCCGGCCATGCATGTACAGATTCACAGCGATTTAGTAGACTTAATCATGACACTGTCCCTCCAGCCGTGCAGGGCTGCCCGAGGCAAAGCTGCAATGATGAGATAATGCAGCAAAACCAGACATCTCACGTACAGAGTCGCCCTCGTATCCTCGGCAAGCTGAACCACAGCCTACCCTGTGTGCAATCTATCCTCCACGACCCCCAGCACCTTTCCTTCCCCCCTCTCCACTTCTTGCCTCTGGCTACGTAGCCTATTGTCCACAATTAGCGAGGATGAAAAGAAAAGACAGAAAAGAGAGAGTGTGAGGTAGGCTAGTTACTCGATTCCCAAGGCAGAAAGAAAGAGAGAGAAAAGAAAGAAAGAGAGAGAAAAGAAAGAAAGACAGAGATGGGGCTCTCTGCTCTTCAGTGCTCTGCCTTTCGCCCCGCAGAGACCGGCTTAGAGGCGGTTGTCAAGAAGGTGTTGCATCGACTACGGCAAACTCCCTGTCAGGAAGTTGTATTTCCATTCTGACTGAGGCAGACCCAGTTCCTCAATTCGCTTGGCGGTCGGGTGGAACCGTCTCGCAAACATCAGTCTCCGCATATATGTGTCTCCGATCGGATCATCTTCGTAAGGGATCGGTTCAGTTTTCCTCTTCTGACCTGCCGGTACCACCGGAACCAACACGGCGCTGGGGTCTGGGGAGAAGAAGAAGGGTAGGGAGTAGCGTTCCTGGCCTGACCGGTTAACAACGCGGTGAACTGTTGAGACGAATCGACCATCGGATATGTGTTGAAGGTAATCTCCAACGTTGCAGGTGAATGTCGCCTGTGGCAAAGCTGGAGCGGGGATCCAGTGACCGTTCATATTGAGTACCTCAAGACCTGAACCGTACTTCTTTCCCTGTAGGACAAGGGTGAAAGCTGAGAGATGTCATCAGTCATTGCTGCAATCATTGTTTCTTGTTCGTGATAGGGGAGGTCTTCTGCTCACTACTAAAATCGGCGTGCGCAAGGAAACCCGCGGCGGACTCGTCAGGCTCCTGAGGAGGGTAATGAAGGGGCCGAAGCGCATTCATTGGGAATTCATGGGTGTGATCCAGGGCTGTTTCCTCTAGGCCTAGAGATAGGGAGAAGAGGCGGAGGATAGAACGAGCGAAGGGTGCCATCACGGAATAGTATGCGTCAAGCGCCTGTTTGAACTCTGGCATGTCTGGTGGCCAGATATTTTGAGGCTTGATGTCTGCTGGTACGGCGCCTTGCCATTGGACCGGATCGGTGATATCGTCTCCCATGATAAACGATTCTCGAAGAGCTGTACTGGTAAGCAAGACCGGCTTGTCGGAATGCTCGTGACTGACTGGCGTCGGCTTTGCCTGAACCCTCATTCTGAGCAACGTCGGCGAAAGACTCGTAGCCCCGAGCCCCGGGTGTCTTCATCCAGCTGGCCTTTGCTTTCTGCTCGGCTGGCAAAGCGAAGAATTTCTCCATTGCCGAGAACGTCTCCTCTAACATATATTCAGCTACTTCTACAAGCCCATGCGGCCAACCAGCAACTCACCGATAAGCTGATCCGACACAGGTGTGTTCGCAGCATACCAAAACCCGACGTTCTCTGCTGCCTCGGCTAGCTCTTCAGCCAACTTCTTACGGACCTCGATATCTGGGTGATTTACATTGGTGAAGTCAATGATGGGGATTCGATCGAAAGTATCGACCCAACCTGGCTCACCAGGCTGACGGACAAGACGTCGTCCTGGCTTGCCGCCGGCGCGAAACGTTACCCACTTGCCGTCCACAATGTCGTAAGACTCTTCTTTGGCCGACAAGGACATGGTAGAAGGGTAGCCTTCCGACTACAGAAGAGTGGGATCCTTATGATGTCGCGGGTGTAAGATATCGAAAAGATAAGCATCGCTCTATGCCGAATCGGACCGGCAATCCGCCCGAAACGGGCACTTGGCTACTCAGGACAATGGTAAAATTCAGTACGGCCCGTCTATTCGTGTTCGGGACAGAGAGATAAGGCTGCATAAATCCCGTTTCCATACAGGTCTGCAATCAACCGCTACCGGACTACATCATGCCCCCATTTTGCTCCCTGTGCACCTTGCATTGACACCAACGCGTCCAGCCGTGGTTCCTGAAGGTGGAGCTTAACAGCGATTTCCTCTTCCTCAGACCTCTACCTGGGTCGCGGAGACCTGGGCTACGTGAGCTCCCTAGGTCCTGGTTCCTCTAGGCGACCTCACGTTGTGAGCTACTTGAACTTCGAGACAGAGAGAGCACTTCAAGAGAGAGTGAGGGTATTACTGTTGCTCTCGTCGACATTCCCAAACAACCATCCAGAATCCAGTCCCGAGTCCTGCCACAGGTTTAACCAATCACTGTCCCATACACCGGCCCCATCTACTCCGGCAAGGGATCCCCCGGGTTGATCTTGCTGTCCCATGTCCGTCGAAGAGGGATTGAAAGCTCCGGCAGCGACAATGTTCGCCATCCCGCGGGTGAGCTCAGTGTAAAGCGATGCAAGGTGGCCGCGAGCGGGAGAACAGCGTTCCAGTGTCCGAGAAGTTAGATCTACCAGTCGATACAGAGGCGATTGTCGAGGGCTGACATCGCTTTGAACACCGTCTTGATGTGCTCCACGCATCTGCAGTTGATCTGACAGTTTAGCGTAGCACATGAATGCGACTCACTATCAATAGCACCACTTTGCCAGGCGAGCACCAAGAAGGAAGCCGTATACGCTCTGTTAATGAGCGTCGTCCAATGAGGTTACTCACATCACTACAAAGTACTGATCGATTGCAAACGAAAGAAGCTGTACCAGGTCCTCGTCGGGCTCGAGTGGGGCGTGAGTAAACCCAGGAGCCAAGTGGAGTGGGCTCATTGAGGCGGAGGAAGACAGATGGAACAAGATCTGACTTGCCCATTCAACACTCATCCGAAATGGCTCCCCAGCGTTTCGCCAATTACCAGCCGGGGGTAATATTGTACTCGCAAACGCAAGACGATACCAACGGAGTGAAGCTGAGACGTCAGTTGAGGATGGAGATTGTCTTACTGAAAGGGAAATGCTGGCCCATCTTGTCGAACCCGGGGTTGATGCTCGCTAGAATAGTTAGCTACGACGGGAAGCCAGGTCCTACCAGTACTGGAAAGGAAGTCACTGAATGTAAGCTCATCACAGCTGGAAGCTCACCTTTCGACCGCATCCACATCGTGGTTGAACGCTTCGACCGACTCTGCACAGTCGGCTCGATCTCCCATAACATGTACCGCCTGTACCACACGCAGCAACGAAGCAAGCCGGGTATCGGTTGGCTGAACCCATTCACTCCGTAAGTATCGAGGTAATGCATGGAAGATTTGGGATGGTGCGAGCGTAGGAGGTTTCCGAGCTGATATCGCTAGACTACCAGATATCAGCAGGAAGGCGGCAAGGGAACGCACTAATGGTCACTCTCTGTCAGATACATCATCGTTCGAAACACACGTGCATCTTGTAGAGTCGTTGGGTGGGTGGGATTCACAAAAGGTAAATGTGCAGAGCTGTCGAGTCCGAGCAATACGGCCCACCGGATAGCGAGTCCAAGGCAATGCCAGACACTCGATTCGGAGAAGCGTGAGCGGTACGCGTTCGGCGTTTTATCCACTGGCATCCAGTGTGAGTAGATCATCCAAGCTTGAACAGTCTCCAAACACAAGTCGGCTGGCCGAGGGCGAAGAATGAGACGGGTCATTTCTCGGTCGAGGAGGCTTACGAGACTGGTGTATCGGGGATGGAGCCAACTATCTTTCCTGTGGTCGATCAGCATACTCCAGTAAGGAGCACTCACTTGGAAGATTGCCCCCAGAAGCGAGCGCCAACGACGACGATATTAAGAAACAGGGCGATATTTCGGGATCGGACATCCTTCATGTTCATATCGCTCCGTGAGTCGAGGAACGGGGCATTGGGATGGCATTTGCTGAAGAATCTGACGAGATGAGCAAGGGTAGATGCCCTGCACGTACAAGTTGAAAGCCACGCTTGCCTCCCCAAATGTCAGGAACTGCCGTGAGATGGGGTCGTGATTCTCCATATCGATGGCATCGTCTGTGCCAAGATCCTGTAGCACCTTCATGGGACCATTGAATCTAGTGCTCGGCGAAGTAGAGTCACTCGTGGGCATCCGAGGCGAGCTCTGAATCACAGGAATCTGTGCCATCTCGACATGGCTGCCGTCTTTAGCGCGACTGCTAGCTCAGGCTCACCTTCCTGTGGAAATTTGGGGCGATTTATGGGCCGTCTCGAATTGTCTATGCACATCAGTGGTAAACGCCTTTGAACGCACCCCTCTATGTGGGGTACAAACCCATCGTTTGCAACCGGCGATGTGAAACTATCCTTCGCCGTCCGCTGTTGAGAGCTATCAGGACTGGGGCGTTGTTGAGTCTGCAAAGCGTCTTCCAGTGCTCGAAGTCGGTCCTGCATATATCGAAGCCTGGGGTCAACCGACTGGAAGCACAGACTTACCGATTGGCCATATCATCTTGTGAAACTGCTGGAGAGACTTGCGCCTGCTGCCTGTTCGATGTCGAGCCAACTGCTGGAGTTTGCTGAGACACGGCGGCTCCGACA
Source organism: Naematelia encephala (assembly GCA_002105065.1). Taxonomy (NCBI): domain Eukaryota; kingdom Fungi; phylum Basidiomycota; class Tremellomycetes; order Tremellales; family Naemateliaceae; genus Naematelia; species Naematelia encephala. Next base: position 29,637 of record MCFC01000083.1, read on the forward strand.
GATCCGTTCGATTCACGAAGTGGGACAGACTGGATGCGGAGATAAGGATTGAACCGTGGATCTCTGGCTTCGTCTTCAAACGAGCATCGTACATGGCGCCCTGCGCAGGCTACGCACGTTGCCTGAGCCGTCACACCCCCGCATTTCTGCTTCCTATTGCGAGACGGTCAGAAATGATCATTCCTGTAGGGAAAGCCGGGTCGGGGCACCTACCTTTCACGGCATTGCACGCAGGCGTGAATAGTCCTGCGGATCGGCCCGGCTTCCATCAGCAGGCGGCTCGAGCAGAACAATTTGATCGGAAACGAGAGGCGTGCAAGAGGCAATCTGCAAGATGGAGTACGGAGATGAAATGCATGACAGAATATTGACACGTCGGTTCGAGCCGTGAAGCCCTCCCCTTATCAGTAAAAGTTGCTCTTACAGATCATGCGCCTTTATTCAGCTCAAACCTTTTGTAATCAGCATGCACATGATCTCTGACCCTCATGGCTGCAACTCCCAGCGAATTTTCTGAGCATCATGGGAACTAGCGTCGCCGAAATTACCGGGATCGTTCTGCCCTGGTGACTCTAGACGTTCAAGATATCCCAGCGCCAGACGCCCATTGTTCACGGCCACGGACAACAACACCGCGTGCCTCACCTTATGCATAGGCAGATGCCTCCAAGAGACCTGGGGAAGTTTCTTGCGCACCTCATTGGGCGCTACCAATTTCCCCTTTGAAGCAAAATCTGATGCCTCGGTGCGGCCCGTCGGCATTCCCGCCAGAGTCTCCACGCTCTTCATAGCTATAACACCAGTTGTTATCTGAATGCTATCCATCGCTGAGCCCAAAATGTCCCGACCAACAGATATCTCCGCTGTACCATACCAGGGCCCTCCCCTGTTCGCAGTCCCCGACGATCTCGTCCACCTTGATGTTCTCAACATAGACAAAACCGATGAGCGTCTGTGGGTTCCCCAGGGGAAAGACGTCTGGTTCCGCCCACTGCTTTTCTCCACATCTCAAGGCTACTTTGTCAACCTTCTCCGCGTACGAAAATGCGGTATTCTCTCTCGTCACCGTCACGCCGGTCCCGTACACGCGACGGTCCTTCGAGGACGTTGGCATTACCTAGAGCACGACTGGTGGGCAGAGGAAGGCTCCTATGCGTTTGAGCCTCCCGGGGATATCCATACTCTGGAGGTGCCCGACGGTGTGGAGGAGATGATCACGCTCTTTCACGTCACCGGAGCCTATATTTACTGCGACCCGATGGGAAAACCCGAGGCTATCGAGGACGTATTCTCTAAAATCGATCTGGCGAGGGCACATTTCGAAAAGGTCGGGCTAGGAGCAGATTTTGTGAAACATTTCATACGCTGAAGATGGAAAGTTGAGAGAAATAGGAGGGGAGAATGTCCCATACTAGAGTCCTCTGTACTATATTTTCGCATTGCAGATCCCATGCATATTAATGTTTGTAATCACGGGAACTATTGAGAGCCATAGCGAGGTAATTAGTCTGGTGAGAGCAGATAGTACAACCGTAGTGTCAGGTAGGTCAAAAGAAGCGAGTTACCTTAGCACCTTCAGCATCTTCGGTCGCAATGTTCTCAACCCAAAACAAGATACATCTAAATCTCACAAACGTCATGCCTGTACAAGAGCCTCCTGAACCACTGGAAGAGCGAAAACATCTTCAATACCCGCCTTGACAGCAGTGACCAACTCGGCAATCTCCTGAGATGAGATATTGAGGGGTGGCGAAAAAAGGATATGGTCGCCGACGACCCCGTCTGCGGTTCCCTTGCCGAACCCAGAATATACTGACACTCCACGTTGAAATATAGCGTTGTCAAGCATGGCAGCGAGTGGCAGGTCTTTGGGGAAGGTGGCTTTGGTTTTGCGGTCCGCAACAAACTCGATCGAAAGAAAGAGGCCACGACCTCTAATGTCACCGACGTTAGGGTGATCTCCCAGTTGATCAATCAGAGCCTGACGCAACTGTTCCACTTCTCAGTATGGTTCAGCGATAAGCCTTTCAGCTCACCTCGACACCCCTCTTGGCACATGTGGCTACGACAGAATCGCTCTCAAATATGGAGAGCACCGCGATACCTGCCGCAGCCGCTGCTGGGTGGCATTGAAAGGTTTGACCGTTTGCAAATGCCCCAGACCCTCGTGCAAGAACATCCACAACTGATTGCTGGATAAGGACCGCTGACAGAGCCTGGTAGCCACCGTTTAGTCCTTTCCCGATAGTCTGAATGTCCGGTACAACACCTGATTCATTAGCGTTGAACCGCATCCCAGCTCACCTTCCCACTCCCACGCATGCATCTTTCCTGTGCGCCCCATGCCACACATGATCTCGTCAAGAATGAGGAGCACGCCATATTTGTCGCATACTCTTCGAATAGCCTTGAAATATCCCGGAACGGGCGTCAGATTACCAGCAGCTGCGCCACCAACTGATCGCGTCAACACGGCCGTCGAGTGCCAACCTCACCTGTCTCCGCGAAGAAAGCAGCGACCTTGCCCTCTCCCACTCGCAGAATCTCCTCTTCCAGTTCGGCGCCCAACCTTTCGGCATAATCCTCGTCAGACTCTTCCTCGTGCTTGTATCGGTAGGGATAGCAAGGAGATACCCGTGACATATGTGTCATTAGGATGGGTTCAAAATGCCGTCTTCGGCTCTGGGCAGAGATCAGCTGATACCTGTAAACACGCTACCAACTCACTGGAATGCCAGTCAATGAGACACACCCAATGCTGTTCCCGTGATACGAGTTGTTCCTGCTAATGATATGCACCCGATCTGGCTCCCCCAGCTCTACATAATACTGCCTCGCCAGCTTTATTGCGCTCTCGTTGGCCTCTGAGCCTGAAGAAAGGAAGATCGCATGTGAAAGGCCTCCAGGGCGATGTCCAACCAACATCCTTCCTAGTCGCTCGGCTGCGGGATTCGTAAGACGCGAAGTGTGGTGGTAGGAGAGTGTTGTCATCTGCGCGGCGACGGCTTGAATCACTCGTTGGTCGCCGTGTCCGATGGAAGCGACCGCGGCACCGGCACACGCATCGAGGATTCTGAATTGTCAGTATTCGATCCCAATGTGATGACTCTGGACTCACTTCCGCCCATCATCGAGGTAAAGATAAGACCCTTGGGCCTCCACCACAGTCTCAGGCTTCTGCCCATGAAGGTCGCGGTAGAGAAGGCAACTACCTTGATTGTCATCGATGCGAACTGGTGACATGTTTGCTAGTGGATAGGAATGTCAAGGACGAATGAATGCAGCAAGTCGATGCAATATAAAATGTAATCAACGTCGTCACGTATAGACTGGAAATGACAAACGGCTCTCAACGTTATCGGCCCCATCGGCTCGGCCCGGTGTTCACCTTCGGTGTATCCGATGTCGCCAACCTGAATTCCGTCTTTGGGCAAGCATGATTTGGATTTGTGCTTAGGCCTGTATGATTTATATGTAGCTAATCTTCTCACCCTCGATCTTTAGCTGTACCTCGCAGCGACATCAAACGGAACGTCAATGGTCGCTCCTGGCCCCAGACCGATCAGCCTGAAATTACATTGTAATATGATCGCCCAAATTCAAATTGTAGAGGATCGCTATCGATTGGCTATTTCAAACCTTGACTCAAGTGTAGTATGATATCGAGTGTCCAAAGACGAAGGTGCAAGACAGAAGATGCAAAATGCAAGCCTGACAGCCCCAAAGTCCAATCGATCACGAGGCTTCAAGCTGCAGACTGGTCACTTCGCGATCATCTTCCCCCATCCAGTATCTAAATGTCAGCTCCTTGTGGGCGGTCGTTCCAGTGGGGTGGTCAAGCCAGCCGGGAAGAGTTCGAGACTGTAGAGCAACAGTTAGTGCTGGTTTTTTGAACCCGCAGTATCACTCTGAGTCGTCTCGTCTGACTTTGTAAATACATGAAGAGTCTAAGTATACCTTAATCTACTTCTGATAGACAAGAACAATAGCCTCGTACGGTCTAAGCCTCATCGTTCCTCCTTGGACATCCGGCGTGTCCCCAGGAAAGTTGCCTATGAAATCTGTTATCTTCTCCGGAAGGCCGACCTCGGCAGGTACAGCATATGCCTCGGACTTTTTGCTAAAGTTGAGCAAGACCAACGAACGCTCTTCCTTGTAATCCTTGGTGTAGGCATAGATCTTCTCGTCGTCAGGAGAGAGTAAAGTATAGATCCCGTATGTCTGGGAAACAGTCAGTAGCACTCAAAGTATAATTCGCCACTCACGCAGCTAAGATACTTCTTCCTAAACGCTAGCATCCGCTTCCAGAAGGACAAGACGCTGTTTGAATCTGATTTTTGTGTGGCCACATTCCATTCACGATAGTCGTCGTGCACTCGCATCCACGGTTCAGCACCTTCTTTGGAGAAACCGGCATTTGAGAGAGTACCGTCCCACTGCATCGGTGTTCTAGCGTGATCACGGGCTTTCCGGCGGAGGCCATCCCAGACATCTGCCAAATCTGGATCGTCGATACCCTGTTTTATCTTTCGTGCGGCGAGCTCTCTAGAATCTGATCAGCCGATTGGCTGGTGAATGCCAATAAGACTGACTCATAGTAATACGCCTGCGAAGCAACGTCTTTGTACTCCTCTATTGGCCACTCCGTTGGTACGTTTGCCATTGCTATCTCTTCGCCTTGGTATATGTAGAGGGTGCCACTAAGCGTACATTGCATTGCTGAAAGTAGTTTTGCCGATGCTGCGCGGTGTTCGGGAGTTGAAACATCGCCAAATCGCGAGACTGAACGGGCAACATCGTGATTCTAAGAGAGTCAGGAAGCGTCAATCTTTGTCCAGAAGGGCCAGCATACCTCTAAGAAGATAGAGTTCCAACCGCCCCTCTCTTGCATACCGACTTGCCAGCGAGAGGTTATGGCTTTAAGTTCGCTCAAAAGGTAGTCTCGAGGAACCAGCTGAGGATAACCATCTACCTCTTGCTGCTCGAACTGCAGCCGCGTCAGTCTCCGCTTCAACCGCCCCCGTTGTCAAGCTCACCTGGAAGATCATCTGAAGTCTGCGACAGAGACATAAGCGTTCTCCAGCGCTCGTCCTGCCTTAAACTCACTCTTTGTTTTCTGGGAGCACATACGGGACTAGGACATCAAAGTCGTGGTGGGTGAAAGGCTAAGGAGGATGAGCCCTGGGATCTGTGCGAGAGTCCGACCTACCGTTTCGCCGACTGTGATCAGGTTGGGATCTGTCCCGGGGTCAGCTGTCAAACCGGTCATTCCTGCCAACGCACTGTCTAAACCGACTTCGCGGTACATCTCTTGTAAGAATTCGTGTATCCGGGGTCTATGGGCGAAAGCGTCAATGGCCGTATGGCAAAGTCACTTGACTAACCCGTTCGCGCAGTGTTCATAAGGCCATTGGAATGTCTCATTTGGGTCCCTCACACTTGCGTCTGGCAGCTTTGGGTCTTTGGATATCTGCATGCCATAAGCGAACCTCGTCCGCGCGGCTGCATGCTCTTGCAAACTGACCAGGTTAATCACGTCCATTCGGAAGCCGTCGCAGCCACGCTTGAGCCACCATTTCATTATGTCTTCGTAAACAGCTGTTCGAACAGCCGGGTTTTCCCAGTTGAGGTCCGGTTGCTCCTTGGTGTACAGACTGGAATCAGCGTGAACTTAGCTTCGGCGTGGAAGATGCGCTCACTGAAGATAGTACTCCTGAGTCACCTCATCCCACTCCCACGCACTGCCGTTCGAGAACTCTTCTCGCCAGTTGTTTGGCGGTAAACGCTCTCCCTCGGGAGAAAAACGAGGCGGTCTCCACCAAAAGAAGTCACGATATGGGTTGTCCTTGGATTTGCGAGCCTCCACGAACCAAGGATGTTGATCGCTGGTGTGGTTGACGATCAAGTCCATTACGAGCTTCATTTCCCTCTTGTGCATCTCATCGATGAGGATGTCCACATCTTCGAGGGTACCGAAGCGAGGGTCGATTGCCTGGTAATCGGAGACATCATACCCGTTGTCAATGAACGGCGACTTGAAGACTGGGGACAGCCAGATAACATCCTAAACCAGTCAGTCATGTCTCAGTCACTATGCATACGTATCACCCACCACTCCCAAGTCCTTCAAGTAATCCAGCTTGGACACGAGACCAGGTATGTCACCCATACCATCTCCGTTAGAATCAGCGTATGAAGCAGGATAGACTTGATAGATACAGCATTCCTTGAATAGAGCTCGCTCCTGGAAGTGTTGCGGTGCCGTCTGAACAGTAGTGGTCATGGTGGGTGAGTTACACTTGATTCAGAGGCCGAGCTGCCTTGCTATAGCGTCAAAATGTCCAGCTGTCACGTGTGCCTTATCTGACCTATAATTAATTACCTGTCAGGGTAATGACCGCGTCGGCCCGAGCCGAAGACCGGCGTTAATTACTCGTCCACGTTATCTAGGACCAAATCGTATGTATAAGATTGGGAATCATTTCGTCTTTACATGTCCTCCTGCTATTGTACTTTAGATAAAATGGAAGCCAGCACTGTTCCAATCAAAATGCAACTCGACGAGGAGAAGCGGGCTCCCAATGCGAGCGCCGTCCACATGGTCGACGATGCCATCGTTGCAACTTCGAAGGAACATAGTTTGACATTACGTCAAGGTCTCAAAGCGTACCGCAAAGCGATTGGTTGGAGTATTCTTCTGTCATCCGCTGTAATTATGGAGGGTTACGATACAATATTGGTAGGTCTTGTGGGTCCGTATTGGTTCTCATTCGTGCAGATCGGCTCTTACCTCGGATTCGCTTCGTTCAACAACACATTCGGTAACCAAGTGGTGGATGGTACTCCATCCATCACTGCCCCATGGCAAAGCGCAGGTAAGCTTGTCATCAGCTGTTCCATGGAATCAGAGCTCACGTCGTGTGCAGTCACCAACGGTGCTTACATCGGGGAAATCCTCGGGCTTCAGGTCACGGGATACCTCGTCAACTGGTACGGTAATAAGAAGGTCATGACAGGTGCCACTGTCCTGATGATTGCCTTTGTGGGCTCTCTTCCCAGCTATCTTCGCACGAGCTTACGTGGAATAGATCTTCATCTCGTTCTTTGGTAAATCGCTTCCAGTCCAGCTAGTGGGCCAAATCCTCTGCGGTATTCCTTGGGGTGTCTACCAGACTGTCACGACGGTGTATGCTTCCGAGGTACTACCAATCAACCTCCGAGGATACCTCACGTCGTATGTGAACTTGTGTTGGGTTATCGGTCAATTCATCGCCTCTGGTGTTCTCGTTGGTGTCGAATCACGCACCGACCAATGGGGATGGCGGTATGTCTCTTTGCTTATTTGCCGGCGTGTGCGCTTACACGATGCAGGATTCCCTTTGCAGTCCAGTGGGTTTGGCCCATTCCGATCATCTTGGTCTGCATCTTCTGTCCCGAATCTCCCACCTGGTGTACGTAGTACCACACCGTCTCGATAACTCATTGATGACTTTCGTAGTGGTTGAACACGACCGTACTGCTGAAGCAGAGGCTGCCGTCAGGAGACTGCAGAGCAACAGTTCTGGCTCAGAGATCGCCACTCCACAAGAGACGGTAGCACTTCTTGCCAGGACCAACGCCCTTGAAAAGCAACTTACTGCCGGTGTTGGCTACCTTGAGTGCTTCAAAGGTACCAACCTTCGCCGTACCGAGATCGCTGTAGGCACGTGGGTCGTGCAGCAAATGTGCGGGCCCGTGCTTCAAACGTACTCTATCTACTTTTTCGAGCAGGCCGGCCTTCCTGCCGATCAGGCATTCAACATGAATCTCGGACTGGTGAGCCTTATCCGTCGCGAGAGAGTTCGGGCTGACGAAATCCAGTATGCCATCGCCTTTGTAGGGACTATTGCCTCATGGCCGATGATAAATCGCTTCGGCCGCCGCACAATCTTCTTGACAGGCTTGGCACTGATCTTCGTGTCTCTCATGCTCGTTGGCTTCATCTCGCTTGGAAACGCTGCCAACTCGAGCGTGTCGTGGGCAATCGGGGCTTTCCTCTTGATCTTCACTTTAATATACGACTCTACAGTCGGACCGCTTACCTGTGAGCTTCTCTATCTGGCACGGAATGTCTGTCAATTGACTCTTCTGCAGACGTCATCGTGCCCGAAGCACCTTCATCCCGTCTTCGTCACAAGACCACTGTCATTGCCCGAAACGCATATAACATCACCTGCATCTGGACCGGTGTCATAACTCCCTACATGCTCAATAGCACCGCTTGGAACTGGGGGTGAGTTGTATACCTCGATGACTATCAGAAGCTGACAGAAACTCGCAGAGCAAAGGCCGGTTTCTTCTGGGCGGGCTGTACCGCATTGTGCTTGGTCTGGGCCTTCTTCCGTATCCCAGAGACAAAGGGCTTTACTTTCGCCGAAATTGACCTCCTCTTCGAGCAGAAAGTGTCCGCACGCAAGTTCACGCAACATAGGGGACAAGTTGCTGGCTTGTAAGGGATGGAAGGTCCGGGACGGTTCAGGCTACGACGATTTTCTACCGGTGGATATAGAGCTTCGTCGTCAATCATTGTAGACTCTGACAGTATGCAAATTGATTGCAGTGTTCTGAGACTGTTTAAAGATGAAGAGAAGCAGTTTGTCATGCACATAACTGCGTTGATCAGGATAGTCCTGCAATCCCCATGGCCCCAGCTCGCCCGCTATCCCAAGAGTTTACGACGGCCCAGCCTCCGGCGACCTTGCGAAGGAGGACCACACCTGCACCGTTCCCATCAGCACCTTGGCACGTCACTGCCAGGCTCGGCCCTGCAACATCACTCCAGTGAAACATTTCTCGAGTCTGCCAGCACCCCAGCTCGACGTACTGGGTGACCGAGAGGCTGTCAGGATCTGAGACATCAATGATAGCCATCGTGTCACCGGCGCCGATATACGGAGGTCGTACACGACGATTGAGGACGAAGAGCTCTTGAGTGTGTAGCTGGACGTCGGAGAGCGCGAATGTTTCTGACGCTTCGAGGTGAAGTGGAAGGCTGGAAAGCGAGGCGGTATGGTATATAGAGTTGATTCTGCCGTCTTGGTGCAGGCTGAAAGGGAGTACATTAGAAGATGTCTGAGCGCCGAGAAAAAGCGTCTTGCCTAGACGTCAGCAAGGTCGCACCGACAGCTCACCGTCAGGCGTAACCGCCAAGTGCCTTGCGCCAACGGCTGAATTCTCCGAGATCTCTTGTCGTTGCAAGGCGGAGAAGCGAGGATTTTCGTTCGACCCCTCAAGCTTCAAAACTAGGATGACATTCATTCCCAGATCTGGAACGTAGTAGACATCATCTAGCACTGGGTGCTGGACGATTTGGTGCGGATGTGAAATCGATTTACCGTGCTTGGGAATTGTAAAGGTGTAAACGTGACGAAGGGGATTGATTGTGGACACAGACACCGAGGGAGATCCGTACTATTAATACCGTCAGCAGGAGAACAACGAAAGAGGGTTCGCAGAGGTACGAACATTTGCACAGATGAGGTGTAAGCCTGAGCGAGAGGTGGTGCAGTGGGCTGGCTCGTCTCCGCCGCTTCGCACGCTATCGACCAAGTCAATTCCGCTGGACAGCTTAACCGCCCAGACCTCGCCGTCTTTACGTTCGTTCGTCACGAGAAATTCCCTTCTCTTACGGTTGACGGTTGCAATGTGGGATGGGAAGAAGGTCCCCTGGACTGCAGAGGTACGTGGTAGGGGAGTGGGAACGAGATCCGGCAACGTAAGAATGTGAAACGGAAAGCTGGTATTCGATGGCGTAGACACGAGCAGCGAATGCACCACATCTCCCCTATTTCGAGGACGAAAGATTAGGTAGGCGAGACCGAGGATACCGACCAGAGTTAGCAACCTCAATCGCGTTGGATTCATTCTGAGCAAATGGTCAAACTCAAACTCCAGGTGTGACGAGAGTCTTGGCGCCAGTCTATATTCAAGCGAGGTTCCATCCAAGTCCATTGTACTTCAATGCCTGTCACCTCTGGAAACGTGCTAGAGTGCTTGCAGAGCTCTCTGCTGCCGAACACGGCTCACGGTGACCCAACTGTTGTCTCTCCCGACGATGGACGCGTTTGGCGCGATGCTTCAATGCCGTACAATACCCGGCTGACCGGGAGCATCAGTCCCGCTGCAATTGTCTACGGTAAGAGATAGAGCATTCACCACTGATGCCTAGTCAACACTACCCAGTCCATCAGGACAGCTCTCAAATGCGCTCAGCTACATCACCACCCTGTCACACCTCGTTCTGGCGGTCACTCGTATGCGGCATACTCCCTTGGAGGGCCGGTGTCGCCTCGAACGAGGGCAGACGAAAGAGCGATTGTGCTGGATATGAGATCATGCAAGTCCATTGCGTACGACAGCTACAGCCAGACAGTCGTGGCGGGCTCGGGAGTACTAGTAGGAGAGCTTGCAGAGTTTCTGGATAAGCGAGGACGAGTGTTACCAACCGGAGCTTGTCCAACCGTCGGAGTTGGAGGTCAGGCCCTAGCCGGTGGATTTGGCTTGTTGACTCGGTTAGTCTTTACGTCCTGCAACGCTGAAGTTTTCAGAGAGCGGGGCCTGCTGCTGGATAACATCCTCTCAATCGACGTAGTCCTAGCTTCAGGAAAAGCAGTAACTGCGTCTCCCGAAACACACGCCGATCTCTTTTGGGTGAGTCACCACCCATCCAGGACTGATCAAAGGGTCTCCGAGGCGCCGGGGCCTCGCTCGCAGTCGCCCATTCGTTTACGTTCCAAACTCACCCAGCACCCCCTCAAGTCACCTACTTTGAGCTTTCGCTTCTACCTCGCGCTTTGACTCCCGGTGCGGAATCGACTTTTCGAGCTGTGCGTCTCTTTCAGGCGTTTCATAAATTTGGTTCAGAGTCAGCCGATAGTCGCTTGGGCTTATCGTGGCACGTCACCCCCGAACGAGGAAAGGATAATACATGGGGAACCAAGGTGGAAGTTCTGGGACAATTCTCCGGCGCTGAGAATGAATTTTTGGCTGCCATTGCTCCATTGACCTCAGTCCTCAACAAAAGGGGAGAAACGGCATTTACATTGGATCACCGGTCGCTGAGTACATCATACTTCCAATCAAGCTGATTGAAGGCCATTTTGATTCCCTGCACAACTTGGGCGGCAATTGGACGAGGCTAAAGGACAGAGGCCCGATGAATATCAATGAGCACGTGCATTTTTACGCCAAAGTAAGTCAAGTCACTACAGCAGAACCTGATTTAGTCCATGATCACCAAGCGGACACTCCCAATGTCTAGTCTATCTGCGCACCTTGCCCGATTGCTCGCTTTGTCCGCAGTCCACAATCCATCTAGCAATACCGAGTGGTTCATTCTCGCGCCGTTTCTTGGCGGTGCCAATTCTGCTATCAAGGCCCAAAACGACTCGGCGTTCGCTCATCGCGATCTGCAGATGGTATGGGAGATTTACGCCAAGAGAATCGACGAGGAAGAGGAATCTACAGTCAATCTAATCGATTTGGTTCAGAATATGGTCTTTGATCTGCCACCGATTCAAGCGGTTTGTGAGTTGGTAATATCTGACTGCGAAGAGAAGAGGTTTACGTTACAGATCCTGCGTACATTGACTCGGAACTTGTTCATACCGATTACGCAAGACTCATTTGGGGCGACTTATATCCCAGACTGAGGGAGATCAAAACACTGTATGACCTCGACGACCTTTTCCGGTATCCTCAGAGTGTGAAACCAATAATTCGGGGATTCAACGTCAAGTGGGTGCTAGTGGTCGTTGTTTGTTTTGTGGTTTTTGTATTCCGACTATGGTGGACGCGGCCAAAGCGGACACGCCGGTCTCGACCTGACTAGTGGATTGCTCGGTCTGTGAAAAGCAACATGGAGACATAAGATTTACTGTATTAGAGGAGCGAATCATCTCCATTCCTTAGTAGCCTAATAGCTCCATGAAGCAACTGCGTTTTCACATAAAAACCCCTTCAATACATCTCGAGGGCTTAGCATTATGTATTATCTGAACACGAGGATAGAAGAGGAGCGAATCGAAAGCCAATATTGGGTAGATATAGAAAATAACCAGGATAGCTTCTGGGCTTGGTGAACTGGCTCACGAGAACATCACATAAGATGTAGCCAGCTGAACGTATTCATCAATGGGTCACATAGGATACAGAGATACATGGAAATATACAGATGGGGATCACACCGTCACACTTCCTTTTTGGCGTTTCCTCCCAACTACCGAGTCCCACCAGTCACTGTTGAATGTTTCGTAGTCAAACTCTCCCGTTACCAAGGCCCTCAGTGTCTCACGAAGCCAAGCATCGTCGCTGGCCCAATGCAAGCTCTCCAAACGCCTAAGACCTTCCTTTTCCCAACGAGGGTCATCATACCTACGAACAAAAAAAAATTGGCATTCTACTATTTGAGACGCTACCCGGAGACACTCACACTTCATTTTCAACTTCACATTTGGGGATGTACTTGACGCCACATATCGTATACAGCACGAATTTGCTGATCCAGCGTTCTATTTGGATCAAAGAGCGGCGATCCTCGTTCTTGCGAAGCAGACATGCGAAGTGAATGTACGAGCGGATTGACTCCACCATTCGTGGCCGCCAGAAGAGGTACTTTCGTTGAAACCGGACACACTGCATGTTTATCGGCACCTGTTTATCGTGGAGTAACAAAAGCGGCGTGGTCCAGGTGCCAGTAGCAGTGGGGTGGTCGGGTATACAGTACCATCGAGCCAACTCGCCGACACGAAAAAAATGGTTGTAGCTAGGTACATGCTCTGTGAGGCCACACAGCAGGGCGATCTCTTGAGCCCTTTGATAGTGTGAGAAGCGTACGATGAACATATGGTTCTGCCGAGATGTGATCAGCTTCCAACGTACAAAATCTTACGGTAGAGATTACGGGCGCTCCCAAAGCGATGTTTAACCCTGTTCCCCATTCTACGGCCTTGATGTTTGCCTCGTACAACTTACAAAAAAAGAGGCGAAGTGATGGAGAATATATGGCCCGGGGCTTGGAGAATGAGCGCTCTTGTGGTGCTTCTAAGCTCGGTTGAGGTCGCTTCCTGGTCCAAGTATGGGCATCCTGACCATTGAGCTCGCCAGTGTCTGAGATCGTAGAAAAGTGCATCGTATCCAGTAAGCTCGAGTAATGAAGGCCAAAAGGGGGCCAGAACTTACCGTCATACTTGAACACTCTCGTGAGGTCTTCAGCTTCGCATTGATTTTGTTGAACAGCCATGTTTGTTACAGTCATTTGATAGCGAAGATGAGGTCAACAATAAATTATGAGAATGGCCGTACGGTGGCGGGAAGGTGAATTTCTTATTCGGTTCTTCGATCAGATTGTCCGATCCAGTTCTAAAACGGGCTGAAACAAGGAGTTAGTCACCCTGTGTGTCACGGGAGCAATAAGTATTGTCAGTCTAACGTGCTGGGAATGACTATGCGCGATACATTCGTTGGGGAAGACTCCCTATCCGTACTTCGAGGTACTATATACCGTAGCAGTCTTCCGGCCAACGTATGCTTAACTCCGATGCTTGGAATCTTCTAGAACGGGGTACTTGCCATATCTGGTAACTTCCTTATCAGGCAAGCTTCCAGATCCGTTCTAGTGTCCTTTTCTCGTCCGTGCGCCGTACCTTCTACCGTGGGTCATACTACGCAAAGCGTATCATGACACTGTGTCAGGTCACACGATTAAAGACCAAAAGATGGCGACCCTTGATCCAGCTGTTTCAGTGCTACAGGATTGGTTGAAGGCACGGTGATAAGGACATTTCGTCGGTAAACTATAGCCCCAGTAGAGGAAATGAACATGCAGTAATACATAATATTATGGATTTTGTACCCCTGCTTCGATACCCCCTTCTAGGTAACTGACTCGTTAGGCAGTGAAAGGCAAGGAGGAGAGAAAGTCAAAATCGGCTAGAGAAGATCAGCGAGGAACAAGCAAATCGCCTCACCAATATCGACGTTCAGAACTCCCGGAAAGCCAGATAGAAGATCTGCTTCAGCTTCCATTCTCTCGCTTCCTCCCCTGATCAATCCTGGATCACCGACCGATACCGAGCTACTGAGTTTCTCCGTCACGGCCTTTAGATCGAGATCGCTCGCCTGTACGCCGGACAGCCTCTGTTGCAGCGCCTCGGCCACCCAGGCCACGCCCGACCAGTACGTGGTGAGCTTTGCAAGGCCCTGCTGGAGGGTCGAGATGTTGTTCGTGGCGACGGATCGGAGCAAAGACTGAAACAGCTCGGCCGGGCGTTTCTCATGGCCATCGGAGTGTTCAGTGTCCACCAGTGTGGGCGACTGACGAGATGGACTGTCTTCTTCTGATTGCTCGAGTTCTACGCTCGCTTAGCCAAGAGAAACTGCACGCGAGCTCACCCTTGACATAACAACAGCCAGCAACAAAAAAGGCTTGGTTCACAAACGGGAGGGACAAGTAGGATGTCGAGTTGACGATATCAGTGAGCACAAGTACGTCACCTATGGTGCGAGCCGAGTTTCGCCAGAGATTCGACGCAGTCACGGTATTCGGCGTGACGGCGCCGCTCTTCAGACCCGATGCCGCGGTCTTGACACCCGGTCGTCGTAGATAATCAGTCCCTGTCAGATACCCGGATGCCTGTCGTCAGTTGAGCCGACATTGACACTCACGATGATGTTATGCATCCACAGGTGGAGATGAAGGAACATCGGTGCCTGTTGGGCCCGAGACTGTCTTTGAAGACTGCTCATCAGCTCCCGCCCCTTTGATCACTCACTTTGTCACATTCCACTGCATATCCTGCGGGAGATTGTTGTACTCGCGCATCGCTTGTGCCCTGGCATGCTGTACCAGTTTCCCGTAATCAGCTTGATGGATCTGCGCGCCATTCAACAGGTTGATGAGCGGTCCGTAAGATATCATTTGTCTCGCTGCGAATGGGAATGGACTGCGAGGATGATCGCCACTGATTCCGAGGGGATGTATGTCGGCTTCGTTGGGCAGTGCTTGGGTGATTTCTTCTACTCGAAACGTCGTCTGTCGGCCCACACCAAAGGCCAGAGCGAAGTCGAGGAGCAAGACCGACCAGAACACCAGACGATTTAAACGCCGCTCCTCGGCAGAGATATCCGATTCTTCTCCGGGATCCTGATCGTCAGCTCGACAGTCACCCTCGCTTACCAAGTGAAGACCTAAATCTATCGCCATTCGCACCGCCATGCCCGTAAACATCCACTCCTCGGATTCCGAGTCTATTATCAGCCAAGCCTTCGACGGGACCTACCATTTGCGAATCCCAGATGGGCGAGCAATAGCAATGCAATGATAGTATCTCGAGACGGGACGGCCAGCATTGATCCTTGAAGGTTCTTGGCCACTTTGCCAAAAGAGTCACCATACTCGTGCGGGCGTAGTGATGGCAAGGCAATCGCAGGATGCTTTGAAAATCTGACATCAGCTCGGAAGACAGCGAGACTTGCCTAGCAGCTATGGCAGCGATACACGTGAACAAAAACACAGAACCGGTCCCGGATGCCAGACTCTGATCAAGTTCTGCACGGTTCAAACATGGGAATTGACATCCAAAGTGTTCCATAAAGACGTCCAGTAGATGGCTCATGATTACCGGATTCGGCATTCCTGGCCACATTAGCTGCTGCATCCTGTAAAGAAAGAAAGTCACCATTCTCGCCGATGACTTCCATCGTGTCATTGCCGATGCTGGTCACGGTCATAGGTGACGCAGCTGACCTAGTCGATCGGGGGCTGTCCACACGTACTTTGAGTGTGATGCGTTTGAGGCCTTTTCATGAGCTCACCACGGAACTCCACCTTACCTGGTGCGATCGCAGTCTGGCCGTGTGGACGCCACCATGTCAACTTGACGACCTTTTCCTTGTCCTCCTGCTTGTGGAGGTGTGTTACGCTCGTTGTGCCCGGGGTAATCTGTGATGGCGTCTCTCGAGTCCCACGTGCCGTAAGACCAACAGGTGATGTCTCGTCCAGGGTACTGCTCTCCTCTACGGTAGGAAGCCGAGAACTCATGGCCATGACGAAAGCCGAGCGACCGAGCAAGTCTGGGGGCATGGAATCGAATGCTGAGGGTTCGAATTCTGGCAAATCCACGCCAGAAAAATTTGTGAGCGTGGGATCATCGCCAGACAGCCATGATAGAGATCCTGCGTCGGCTTGTGGATTCTGAACAAAGGCGCTCGCTTCGTCGTCAGCGAATCAACAACACATACTCACGGGGACCGGTATCGAGACCCTCCAACCAGTCATTGCTCATCGTCCAGGCCTGCGGCAGGCCACCGTTCGGCTGCGGCGTTTCCGTCTTGACCGAGGAAGCTCCCGTTCTCGCTCGCAGCTTTCTCGCCTTGGATGATCTCCCATCCTGCTCTGGCCACTGACAAGGATAATCGTCCGCTTGGCACTGTGGACAAGGATCGGGCGGAACTCCATGGCATCGGCATTTCCTGAGTCGGCACTAATAATGTCAGATCTTTACAAGTGGAATCAAAAGGCAGAAACTGACGAGGACACAAGCTTTCCTCGTTCGAGTGATACCGGTCCGCTTCCTGCCCCGATTAGGTTCGCCATCCGGTGTGGTGAACCCTTCATCCGCCCCATTGGTATGACTAGTCGTAGCGACGCTTGATGATTCTCCGGCCTGGTACCGGGAGACCTCGGCTGCCATGATGAATTGCTCGGATTTCTCGTTGCGGGACGGTTGGTACGAGTACGAGATGAGTTGGTGAAAACAGTGTATCGATGCCACGTGGGGCCTTCCCGCCCACAACTCCGGCGAAATTCCGGAATTGCCTCCGCTACCGGTGTCGTTGGTCTTCTGATGGTTTCAATGTCATTCATTGCCTTTCGGGGACATCTCGTCAAGCAAATAGGTCGGCGTGACCCATCGCCCCTAATTGGACGCGGTCAACATCTAGTCCCCAAGAAACGCTGAACCAGGTCTTGGCGTACCTGCGCCCGCAGGTCGCCTACAATTATGCATTATCTACCGGGAAATCGTCATTCAAACATTGCTCGGGCTTAGCTGCTCGGACACAAATCACTTATCGTGATACCATCAATCTCATCATCCCAGGCGATTGTCGGCGGTCATTCGGTTCCACGGCCACCGAGTCAAAGGGATTCCTTCAAAACACAGGTCTGCTTTCCTCTTAAAGCCCCTTGTATGGCGACTCTTTCCCCTCTCCCATCAACCTATTCCTTCTCAATACCTCCAGGATGACATCTCTCACACCGGCATCAGAGCCATATTTCGACCTCGGCACGTTTGGCCGTCGCATCCGTACCACTTCTCCCGAAGCCCAAACCTGGTTCGATCGAGGTCTAACATGGATCTACGGATTCCATCACGAAGAAGCAGCGATTTGTCTCGAGACTGCCATCGTGCACGACCCGGGTTGCGTGATGGCGTACTGGGCGTTAGCTTACGCCCTCGGACCGAATTACAACTTCATCTGGGACTTTTTTGAGCCGGATCAGCTCGAGACTGCGATGCGCCGCACACACAAAGCACTAGACGATGCGCGATCTCATTTGAAAGATGGGGATCCAGTCGAGAGCGCACTCATTCAAGCTCTTGAAGCTCGCTACCCTCGCGATTGGGCTGGAAAGGAATTCAAAACGTGGAATGAGAATTACGTGAAAGCGATGGAAAAGGTCTACAACGATTTTCCCAATGATCTCGACGTTGCGGCTGTATACGCCGATTCGATGATGTGTCTTGTTCCCTGGAAACTTTGGGACCTACGCACTGGAGAGCCAGAGCCTGGTTCTCCCGCAAAGTCTATTCAGCGAGTCCTCGAAAAGGCGCTCGTCCAACCTGAAGCAGCTACACACCCCGGTCTTCTACACCTCTACATCCATCTGTGCGAAATGTCGTCGTCGCCCGAACGTGCCGTACCAGCTGCAGACAAGTTGTTCGGCCTGATTCCAGACGCTGCACATCTCAATCACATGCCCTCCCACCTCGATATTCTCATTGGCGACTATCGACGAGCTATTTCCGCCAACGCCAAAGCTGTTGTTTCCGACAACCTTTACGTGTCTCGAAAAGGCGCTGGTGGGTTTTACACTATCTATCGACTGCACAACTTTTCCAGTCTGATCTACGGAGCGATGTTCTGCGGACAGTATCAAGTAGCGATACGCTTTGTGGAAGCGATGGAACAAGTATTGACCGACGACCTCGTGCGCTCGTTGCCCAAATTCATAGAGTGCGAGACTAGTGTCCGACTGCACGTGCTGGTACGATTTGGGCGCTGGGACGAAATCTTGAAGGTCCCCTTCCCCGACGACCGCCAAGTATACGCTTCAAAGACAGTCATGACGCACTACGCTCGCGGTATCGCCTTTGCAGCGACAAATCGCGTCGACGAGGCTCTTGTCGAGCTCAACGAAGTTCGCGAGTCGATCAAACGAGTCCCTCCAGAGTACGTCACATTCCCCAATACCACTGTCGATGTCCTCGCCATTGCGGAGCCGATGCTGTCTGGCGAGATCGAGTATCGTCGCGAAAACTACGATGTCGCCTTTGAACACCTACGTCAAGCGATCAAGCTGTACGACGGCTTGCAGTACGCTGAGCCCTGGGCATGGATGATGCCTGTCCGACACCCCTATGCGGCTTTACAGCTAGAACGCGGTAATATCGAAGAAGCGCTCGCTACTTACGCGGCCGATCTCGGATACGACACGGCTCTGCCTCGAGCTCATCAGCATCCTAACAATGTCTGGGCATTGCACGGGTATCACGAATGCCTTGTCAAGCTCGGCAGGACGGCCGAAGCTCAGATTATCATGCCTCAACTTCGACTGGCCCTCGCTGTTGCCGACGTCGAGATCAAGTCGTCGTGTTTCTGTAGACTGGACGTGACGGATAAGGTTGTGGATGGCGCCGGGTCACACTGCTGTGACTAGTCTTGAAGTTTTGCCTGGTGGAGAAAGTGTGGAAGTTTCGCGTGGTAGAGAAAGTGCTAGGGAGGCATGGTAGACAAATGTAGACCTGTACAGGAAGATGATATGCATGCATTACGAATCTTTCTAACGCTCTTCAGCATGAGACTAGAAGTTTTACCCCTTCCTGACGAGATCCAAGAAACTCTCCTTGGTCAGTGCAGCCTCTTTGCCTCCTCGACCCAGGACGTTGTCCTTTTCCTTCCTCTTTGCGGCCTCGTCTCTGACACCTGCTTTTGCGCTGAGGGAGGTGGTTGCTGCTTCTGCGTTTTTGGATGCGACTAGAATGGCGTTGAATAGCTTGAGTACTGTATTTGACGATGGACCAAGTTCAAATCAATGACGAGATGCAACAGCAGAGTGAGTAGTGACGGTATACACATGATCAGCACTTGTATCTCTAATTTCGAGCATAAAGAGACAGAGAGAGAGAGAGAGACTCACCACCCCTCTGCGCCGTCTTCCTTAACGACCGCTCGAATTCCATTCCACCCATACTCAACCTCTCATCGACACTCCAACCCTCAACGACGTCCCTTACCCTCGCATGATCCTCTTTCTCTGCTTTCTGCACTTTGAGTCGCTTCTCAGCTAGTCTAGCGAGTTTATCGGCCGCTGCTGACGGGGGAGGTTTGGCTCGTGAGAGTGAGAGAATTGCAGTTTGCGCTTGTTTCGTAGATTGTGCTTCAGACGTAGATTGTGTTTGCGCCGTTGATTGTGTTTTGGACTTCTTGGATTTCTTCGACGCAACAGAGGGTTCGACTGTCGTTGGTGCAAGGAGAGATGTAAGGGTCGTACCGAATTCTGAAGCGGTGGTAGGTCGTTTACGTTCTATAGGTGTCATGTCAGCATTGATACATTGACGACCTTGACAATTCATCTGAGTATTTACGAGGTCGCTTGATCATTCAAGAGGATAGGATAGTATTTTGCACACACTCACTTTGTCCAGATTTATCCCTCTCTCCACCTCGCTTCGCAATCTCAATCTCCTCATCAGTCCCAATCTCCTCATCCCCCTCTCCCTCCTCTCCCTCAGCATCGCTCATACCCTCATCACTCCCATCCTCATCGCTATCTACCTCTTGTCTCTTGCTCGACTTTTTAGCAGACGTCCTGGGCGCAGTGATCGATTGTCTGAGTTTCGAGCCTGTTAATCTCGATGGTCCTGCCGCTATTGCTGATGGCCCAGGTCCAGCAGTCTTGTTCTTCAATATGGATTTTGGTGCAGACATCTTCTATCTCCACGAATAATGAGACCGAGTGCTGAATGTCTGAACCAAGCAAACGAAAAAATACAATCAGAAGAGTCAAAGATACGAAAATTGCGTCAAAGCGGCGACCTCCACTTCCGCCTCGACATTCGCCACCAGCTTCCTACCTTGCTCATCGACTCAAACCGTGCATGATATGTTCTAAGGCTACAATCGCAATACAAACTTGTGTAGAAAATGCTCAGACCTGATGATAAATTGCCGCGACGTTGTCCAATGCATGTCCGTAAATCCCGCGCAGTCCCACAACCTCCAACACCTCTCCCACGATCGCACTCATGATCAAGCACCCGCCAATCCACACCCTATGGCATGGCATTCGGTGTGATTAGATTCAACCGACTACACACCTTCATTGACGAACGTTAAGAGTCAAGAGTCGTATTAAAATTCGAGGAAAGAAAGACGGATACGTCAGTAAAATAACCACAGGCCGTCTCAACTCACCCGCTAGAAAACCTTGATAACCGTCAGCTGAATACAGGTAATCACACAAGGCAACTCACCACCAGCTCGACCGTAGGCTCTCGACCCAGTGCACGATCAATTTCAGCCTCAATCTCGGGCTTCGAATCGGCAACAGCCTCGCCTTTTCATACTCGTCTATCGGCATGACCTGCTGTCAGTTCAAGGCACAAGGTAGAAGCACCCACCAAGGCCATCCAGTATGAAAACTCGCTCGGATCATCAGGCATCGAGCCATACGTGTTGTTCAGCCGCTGAAGCAACCATGGCGCAGAGCCTGATCTGAGCTGCTCGATAAACGACCGGCACATGGCCATGTACTCCTCGGTGGTCTTTGGAGAATCATCACTTGGTGCTGATATCGTCCCAAGTGGTCGTTGAGGATGGTGCGCCGAGTCTGCAACTGGAAGTGTAGGCGGGATTGGCGGAACTGGCCGCGCTTGCCGAGCTCGCTGAATGATCTCCTGCTCCATTGCCAGTTCCTCAGCAGGTGAGACATCATCGATTCTACTGATCAGTCCAAATCCCAACAAGTCGACTCACCGCTCGATGCGGCCAACCGTGTAACCGTCTAAATTACCCTTTTCGAGCAGCTTGAAGCGGTGGGTGCCGACAGTCTCCACCATACTGCGTCCATCAGGCAGCATTTGCACCGACTGGATCTCGAGCATTGTACCGTACTCCATTACCCCTGACCCCGGTTCTGCTGCTGCACGGCTGGGCAACACCATACCAAAACGGGGCGAAGACGACTCGATACAGCGGCGAATCATGAGTCTGTACCGCGGCTCAAACACGTGCAAAATCGTCGGCATACCGGGGAATGCCAGTGTGCACACAAAGATTGGTGTGTCTAAGCGTGCATCCCGCTCGTCCCGCTCGATGGTGGCAGTCCGCTCGGCGTACTCGTCGGGAAATGCCGTTTTCACTTAAATTAGCTGGCACTGAAAGAGTCACTCACAGGTCATGAGTAAGACCTTGTTGACGGCGTGGTCTTGAAAGAACGCAAAACTAGGCAGATCTTGACGGCACAATGGACATCGTGACGAATGGTCCAAAGTCCGAGACAGGCATTTGCCGCAGAAAGACTAGACATGTCAGCGGGGACGAATGTGTGCACAACTCACATGCTGGCAAGGCGTTGTCATAGGCTCATGCAGAAGCATAGCACAGACGTCGCATTCCAAAAGACCCAACAGCTCCTTGCGGAACGGCCAGCCGCCATCAGGCGAACTGCTTGGACGTGCACGAGACACGTCGGAACGAAGAGTATTGCGGCGTCGCTTTGAGGACTGACGCGACAAACGCAATTCGGAAGCCGAGTCTTCGTCGTCTGTGTCCAATTCAGTCCTCATACTTGATTCGCGAACCATCCGTATTGACGCCTCATCAGAGGGCTCTTCCAGCTCGCGCAAGACTAGATTGAGGATCTTTTCGACGCAAACATCAAGCAGGGGCGAACCCGTCTCACTGGCCGTCGGTTCAAGCGTGTAGGCAGGTGGAGGCGGCACGGCGGGTGGGTAGTAGGTAACACCCGATGCGAGGGTCTCCCCCCGCGCGCCACTGGCAGGCTGCGAGGTCGGTTGGAAAATGTCAACGGTCGGGATCTCCGACATGACTTCGACGGCAGCATTTGGCGAGTACCGCTTGCAGGTCGGTATAGGACACATGACTCCTGACCACAGAGCTAAACGAGTTTGATGCTGTCTTTGCTGGGCGGCATAAATGTCATGCGGCGCGTTCGATGTGGAAGTAATGCGGGGAGGAGCTGGGATCGAGACGTGTTCTGCTGAAAGAGTGTGGCCACAAGGCAGAGTGACTGGGTGATGTAAAGGTGGCGCGAAGCCTGACCGCGGAGGGCAGAGAGCACTGATATTAGCTCGAGTCAGACAATCAACTCACCATCCTAGCACTCTGCGTAGCTTCTGGACCAATTCCCGCTGCGCTTCCCGTGGTTGCGGTTCTGTCGCACTGAATTCCGCACTAGGTCGACTCGATGGAAGGCTGACGCCTCCGATACCGTCTCCGCCATGACCAGCGACGAAATCGGGCACATTACCACTCTCTTTAAAGTGCTCGATGCCCGATGATGCGCCTCCGGTGGTAACGCCAAGACCGACGACAGCCGAGGGTACCAGATCTTCGATCCGAGGAGGGGCCGCATACATTGACGAGTCTGGTTCTGAAGCTTGCACAGTTGATGGTCCTGCTGCGGATGGCTCAAACGAACGGCTCCGCCTATTCGCTGGTCTTGCCATCTTGTTCAGCTGTGTAGGTTGTCTCGCCTTGGCCTGCGGGGGCGTCTCTGCTCCGGATGCTGGTCCCTGACTAGGGCCAGGTGAATAAGATGGCCGATCTCTATCCCTTCCATGTGCTCGGCGGCTCCTACGCCCGATCGACCTTGCAACTCCGTCGAGACCTTCACCATCGGACAGCCAACGATTCCGTTCCTCATCTTCGTCGCCTGCAACATGTCTTGCGCGGCGCTGTGACATGTAGAGAGGAACGTTGGACGTTGGTCGCCAGGTTCTTGGCGCATCCAATGCTGGCGTTGTGGGTGCAGTGGAAGGATCGTCAGTCGCAGATGACACTGTCGAGGCAGACGGAGAAGACGGCTGCAAGTGGGTGCGCCGGGATGACTCGGCAGGAGATTGATTGACAGATGGTGGGTCTGTACCGGACATGTGTGACTGTCGAATATTGTGATCAGTTGTTAAAGGAAGACGAGTCGGTGAATAGGGTGGTGGTGAGAGACTGCGCCTAGAGGCCGAGGGGGATGTTGGAACAGACCCCATTGTTGATCGATCGACAAGGTCTGCGGACGAACCGGTGACGGGTAGGCTAGTGCCCAAACCCGCCGTACGATCGGTGCACAGCAGCGATACGATCTATTTGATGCGAGTGAGTTGATGCAGGTTGACGAGCTTGAGGGGTGGGGGAGGGTGTCGAGGTGAAGAGAGCGAGAGTGTATAGATGGAGAAGGTTGAAAGGGGAAATGCAACGAGAGAGTGAACGAGTTGTGTGAAATGGGGAATAGGTGTCAAAGTTGAAAATCGACGATGCGATCGGGGATGATGACGGTCTCGGTGAGGCGCAAAAAGTGAACCGAGCGTGAGATCGGGTGCGAAGTGTTGTTTAAACCTCGATGGATTTCAATTGCTCGGGAAAAGAAAAGAGTCGAACGCAGACCAGACCGAGCTTGCGTCTGGGTCGGTGAGTAACGATGCAGTCTATAGGTATCAGATAGAAGGATGCGAAGATGTAAAAGCAAAAAGGAGTGGCCATGAAAAAACGAGAAAAAGGGGGCCCAGGAGCAAAGCGATCCCAGCGTCGATCGCTGCCAACTTTTGTGGCTGTTTTTCCACTTTTCACCGCTGTTGGTTTGTCTTTGTTTGTCTTTTCCCTCCGATCGGACAGCGACAAACGCCTCGTCTAGACTCTATTCTATTGCGGTCTTTGGGCGGTTCAGATCTGCGCAAACAATGGAACCACATGCATAGGCGGGATCGGCAGACTATACAACCAATGGGATATTTGGTACCGAGGGATAAACTCTGGAATCATTATCAACTGCCGCGTTTCTAGGCTTTTCCTTGTTCGCATCGCCCGTTATTCCTCTTTGCCCATTCCTCGTCCGGCATCAGGGGCAGGATGGGACAGTGAGTAGATGCTCTGCAGAGGATGCATGCCAGCGCTTCACTTAGTAATTCTGTACAGAGAACACGCGGCGATCAAGGCCCACGCTCGAGATCGGGCACCGAACAAACTTAAGGTACGGGACGGAGAAAAAGCAGGTACCGAGTCTCAGAAGATTGCGTCACAGGGCGCCGCAAGTTATACTTCAACAAAATACTCTGTTCAATTGTCCAGATCCTTGACACCGCATATGGTGATATCGTGATAATCGTCCCGTCAAAGCTACGGCACCTAGTTTCTTTGCCCCCATACAATGCATAGACAATCAATGACCGCTCAAGCGCTGAATCTGTACTGACTGGCACTACATAAAGCCCGAAGCCTATAATGAATGGAAAAGGCGCGCGAACACCTTACAAGGCTCGCGAAGAGCTTACCCGTGCCTGCCAGCTCCTCCGTTTATTAGGCAAAAGGCGGCTTCCCGGCTTCCGGACCGTGTCGCCGGAATTTATTCTTGAATTACCTTGCTGGCTATTGGACTTGTCTCAACAGTCAAAACAGCTCCATCACCGTCTTCTCACCTGTAAAATACCCTCCGCCGTCTGTCAATTCGAGTTCACCGCCATGTCTAGATTCCATTTCGCCCAACAGCTCTTGAATTTTTCCAAGTCCACCTCGAATCGACTGGCTTCCCATTCGCGGCATTATGCTACACATACAACTCGGTCTTCTCGAACAACGAGTATCGTAGCATGTTCAGTCTTAGCCACTGTAGGTTCAGTGCCTCCTATGTCTTGTGTAGTTTATACTGGATAATCCCTGGGAATACAAGCTGAACCTTGGACAATGATAGACATACCTTGTCGCTTCAGCACTGTACAACCCCGTGCGAATGGAAGATGGCACAGCATCAAAGCATGATCATCTTCCAGGGACAAAGCAGGCTTCAGGACAGAAACTTATCAGCTTTGAAGAGGTCCAGAAACATAATAAGAGAGATGACTGTTGGGTTATAATCGAGGTGAGTCGTGCATCCCCCAAAACTAGAACCTATGATCCCCTCCCCCCACCCCCCCCACCCGAGCCACAATGAAAGGCGACAGAACTCGTACTCATATCTGCTCGTAGGGAAAGATCTACGATGTCACTGATTTTCTCGACCAACATCCTGGTGGACCAGGGATCATCCTTGCTAATGCTGGTAAAGATGCAACGTGAGTGTTAACCCATGATCGTCTTCTACACGTAAAGAACGCTGCCCCTCTTCTTCTTTGATCATTTTCTTTTCCTCATATCAGCATTTTCCTTCCTTCTCGCCGTCTTTCTTCCTTCACACCGACCTCTTTCCTTCCTAGCGACCCCTTTCCCTCCCACTCGCGCTATACATAACTAACCCTTCAGACGGATATTCAAACCCCTCCATCCCCCTGACGCACTAGACACACTCGAACCCTCGCAACACCTTGGCCCTGTTGATCCTCTCACAATGCCAGATCTAGCAGACGAAGAACAGACAGAAGAAGATAAACGCTTGGAAGAGGCTAGGAAAAAGTTGCCACCCGTGGATAATATGTTGCTAGTTAGGGATTTTGAAGAGTGGGCGGAAAAGGTGTTGAGTGGGACTGCTTGGGCTTATTATAGGAGTGCTGGTGAGTGCTGTCTGCAATCTTCTCGCCTATCGACGAGGGCGCAAGGCAAGGGCTTAGAGGGGAGGTTCCAGTGCAGGCTGCAAAGTGCGAAGATTCCTCGCTGATAATACTTTCACAGCGGACTCAGAATACAGTAAGGAACTTCTCAAACTGAAAATCACACAACCCGCTGACATTTAACAGCATTCCATGAAAACTCGGATGCATACAGACGGTATTTCCTGCGACCACGGATCCTTCGTAAAGTAGGAGACGGCGACATTAAAACCTCTTTTGTCGGTATCGAAACATCGATGCCAGTCTTCATCTCTCCAGCAGCCATGGCTAAGCTTGGACATCCGCTCGGAGAGGTCAACCTTACTAAAGGTGCTGGGGAGATGGGCATCGTTCAGGCTATTTCGGCAAATGCGAGTTGTTCATTGGATGAGATTATGGAGGCTAGGAAAGATGGCCAAAAAGTTATTTATCAGGTAAGTGAAGTATTCCAGAGACCGGGACTCTATCAGGACTATTGGCCTGCGAAGAGGGCTTTCTGCACAGGAGGAGAACATCTTAGCTGACCAAACAGATATATCTGAATAAAGATCGGAAAGCTTCAGAGGTGCTTTTGCAAAAAGTAGAAAAGCTCAAACCGGCTGCAGTCATGTTCACCGTCGATGTGGCATGGCAATCGAAGCGAACGATGGACGTCCGAGCAAAGAACAGTGTTGATGTGAGCTCGCAATCCAGTATAGAGTGATTAGCTCATGCTTGTCAAGGCTCCAATAAAAGATACCTCCGAACCTAAGTCCAAAGCACCATTAGGGGTCAGTCAGGCAATAGGATCATATCAAGATCGTAATCTCGATTGGGACGATATAGATTTTATTCGGGTGAGTCTATTTGATGACAGTGTCTCTCATGATTTTTGGACTGACGGATTGAAGAAATATATCAGTGTGCCGATCATTGTCAAAGGTGTGCAGAGCATTGAGGATGTCGAGCTTTGTGTGAAGAAGGGTGTTCAAGGTGTTTTTATTGTGAGCTGCAACAAACCTGTAAAGCCATCGCAAGCTGACAAGAAACAGTCGAACCACGGTGGACGATCATGTGATTAGTATGTCTGCTTCCACAATGTCCACAACCAGACTGACTCGTACCCTACAGTGCCCCAGCACCCATCGACGTCTTGTATGAACTACGATGCCTTCGACCAGACTTGATTGATAAGATCGATATCCTCATTGATGGCGGTGTCAAGACTGGGGCCGATGTTGTCAAAGCTCTCGCACTCGGTGCGAAAGCAGTAGGCATGGGCAGACCATTCTTATATGCCAACGGGACACATGGGCAAGAAGGCGTCGAAAGGTTATCTCAGAGTGAGTAGTCCTGCATCTTTACTTGCACGCAAGAGAGATTCACGGTCTGGTACTGATGCTGACGGGCCACAACGCAGTCATGTATGAGGAAATCACAAATACGATGCGGAATGCAGGAGTCACAAAGATTGCGGATCTCAAGCCGGAGATGTGTGGACCAGCGGGACCTTGGGTAGGGGCAAATAGGCCACCCTACATGCCCAAGCCATAGAGTAACATTCCGGGGCTGGCATGTGAGGGTATTGAGGTGGGGGTTTCTGATCAAAGCCGATGTTGTACGTTGTCGCATCAGCATGGATATATTGGTCTATCAGCATGCATTTTGGCCTATTAGCATGGATATTGGTCTATCAGCATGGATATTGGTCTGACAGCATGAATATTGGTCTATCAGCATGAGTATATTAGTCTATCAGTGAAACAGTTATCTATCAGCAAGTAAGTAGTGGTCTAGTATATGACTGCTTGATGATTACCATGTGGAAGCTCGCGATGGTCCGTCGAGTATCCCAAGTCGTGCATATTTCTGACAAATACTTATTTCTTGGCCGCAGCCTCTGGGGGTTCGGGCAATAACTGAGTAACCACAAACAGTCCAATTCCTACCAGGGGCATCCAATATTTCTGTAAAAAGGTCTTTTCTTCTATTGGTGCTGCAGGTTTGCCTGAAGATGGGTCCACAGCAGGTGGAGGTGCAAGTGATGGTCTATCGATGGGGTCAGCTCTTCATATCTGACTACCACCAGACTTGGGTGGGAGGAGGTAACGTACCCAGTTATCTTTTTAGGGTATTTAAGAACCACCTGTTGGAATCCTGGATCTCGTCGAGCAGCATTACGTGAAGTCGAAGATGAGTGTCCGCCTGACGATGACGATGACGATGGAGAGAGATGTAATGCTGTTGGAATGTGTTTTGACGAGAGATGTAATGTTAGATTACCCGGTGATTTCGTATCGATCTGGGACTACGATAGTATACATCAGCGATGGACGTTCTAGTTCTGACAGCGAATGAGGTGGACCTCATTCTTCATTGATTGGATGAGAGTAGAGATAGGTTGGAGTGTGAGTAAGAGAGAGAGGAACATACGATTCTAGTAGAGCTCAGAATCCATTCTTCATCCACCTCCAGTCCAAGCTGATACCATCCATCTCCCTCTACTTCATCATCTGATAGACCCACACTTTCGGCCACAGGATAAAATGTAGCGGTCGTTGACGGAGGATCAATGGAGATTACACCCCGCTTCGTGAATGGTTTCAACGACGATGATGGAGATACAGGTACGAAGCGGTGGGAGAGCGTGTAGTTTGTTTCAGCAAGGATCAAAGGCAGAACAAGGAGAAATGCGGCTAGATTCAGCATGGTCGTAGTCTTCGATGATCAGTGAGCGCTAATTCAGTGAGCTCTATGTCAAAACCATCCATAGACTCTCAAGAACGCTCGACCTGATACTCCCAGTCAAGCCGCGTGGAGTCATCCCGACCCTCTACCTAAATGACGGTACATTATGATACATACAGACCTCTCACCATTGTCCAACCCGTCTCACGACAGGATCATATAGTAATTATAACCCCAGGTCCCAGATAACGTCGACCCCACTCAGTGCCTAGCGCTAGATACCACCCATCCAACTACCCAACTCAAAGCCCAAACCGTCCCCAGCACCAATCAACTGTCCCACCCCTCACCAGTCCACCCATCCCAACCGTACCTTACCGAGTTACTCGTCATGCTCGGCATAGCCATAACACCTGACATGAGATCCACACCATTCCCACCTGACCCCCCTGGTGCCGCGGAAGCATGGAAGAGCGAGTTGTACAGTTCCATAAGCTCTGAATCGTCTTCCGTTGAGACTTGACCTGTTCCTGAAGCTGAGATCTTCGGGGTGACCCTGTTCGGCGCAGGAAAGGTCGGTGGGAGACTAAAGTCAAACATCCCGCTCGAGTTTGTCTGTTCGTCCCCCTCAGCAATGGTCGCATTCGCTATGGACCGTTTCTCGCGCCCATTCGACAGCAAGGTGAGATCTTCAGAAGAGTGCTTGGGCGTGGGAGGAAGTGGAGACCGAAGGCGCTGCTTGATAATCTCCACAGACTGATTCGTGTCAGTTGGTACCTCATTGTACATCAGAGACATACTCTTCGTGTCCCAGGAGTCGTGTTTGTCCCTCTCTCCAAGACATGCAGCGAGTAGATCAGCCTTTCACTGGCCTTGTCCGACACGCTCTTGTCCGACGACATGAAATCAATTGCATTGATGGTCGCCGCCGAGTACTACAGCTGATCAGCACAGCACAACTGCCACCCGAAATAGCCACTCACCATACTCCAGCTCACAGTCCACGTCATGAAACGCAGACCAAAGCTCTTCTGATACAGCATGAATAGCAGATGCAGCTCCTCTGCTGCGTGAGTGCATGCTTTCGCTGCCTCCAGGGCGAGTTGGGGTGGTGGATGCAGCCGCAGTGGTACACCATGAGGGAGAAAGATACGATAGAGCAGGATCCAAGTTGCGCGATATAGCGTACTGAATTGCATCAGCCATTGGGAGCAAGCTCAACACCGCCTAGCTTGCGCGACATTCACACTCACTTGGTAGAAAAGATATGTGGTGGTGGACAATGCTCAGGTAGTCGATTCGTGTCCAGCTTAACACTCTCCGGACATTGATCATACCAAGCCTGGAGCTTTCCACGCATAGAAGCGACATAGGAGAGTGTTTCTGCACGCTGTGGTCGGCCATCGTAGAGCCTCACGATGATGCTTTGGATAAGCTCGCATAGCTGCGATTGTCAGCAAGCCGTCATGGAAGATTCGCCCGGCCGGAATCACCTTTGCAAATTGCCGATAGTTTGTCGTCATCCATGATTTCTGAACAGGATAAGAACGCATATCCTCCGGGATAAGATCGTCGTAAAAGTGCGGACGCCATTCGTCATTGTCCTCGTTGTTATCGACTGTACAGGTCAGCCTTCTTGAAGCCCACCAACATACCAATCGGTGAAGGGGATACGTCTTGCCACGCCATGAATGTTGGCATACGACCGAGAGCGAGACTGATGGTCTATTGAGCGTGTCAGCGGCATGAAAGTATTCTAGGTGAGAACGCACCTTGTCCCATGTAAACGCAGACCAAAAGAGTCGTCTACGGATCTCTCGATCTTCTGCTGAGAGTGTCCCGAACCCAAAGATGGGCAGCCTAGAGCAATCCAGATGGATACCCAGATCCCTTCATGTATTCTCAGCGCCACTCTGTGGAAATGGCAATCGCCTTACCTCATGGCTCGAAAAGCCATTCCAGTGTACATCCATCCCTGAGAAGCATTCCCGCATGAACTCTCCCTCTGGCCAAGTATCATCATGCCCTGTATGGCAGGCACGTTTGATGGCTGGGGTAATCAGCATTCACTCAGATGCACATGATCTATCATACCTTTTCCAGCTCGACCGCCAAGAGGGCTTTCGCTCTACTGAGATATTCTGCGCCAACTCCCAGTAGATCAGCAGTCGCCCCCGCGCCGATATCGCGTGGTAGTCGTTCCGGATCCAAGTGATAATCCGAGTACAGAACAGCCTGACAATTAAGCTCCAAGTCCTGCTTCCTTGTGGGGCCGACTCACCGCTGCGCAAATAGATTCGAGCAGGAATTGGCTAAAGTACGGACCGCCAAGAGCCATATCACCTGAAACGGTGTCAGCGAATGTCCACCCCACAACGCGATTAAAAGTCTGAATGTGACGAGGCAGATAGGAAATGGAGAACCCGAAGTCACTAGGCAAGGGAAGGTACGCACGCATGAAGATTGGTCGATAGACGGTACAATGATGTCCATATTCTGTCCTGGATCAGCTATCGCTCATCTCCTAAGTCCACGAAACCCACGCCAACTAAAGTACACCTATCCAATGTCAGCTCGTGATAAAGTGTAGTATTATTGACTGACCTTGAGAAGATGCATGACCATCTTTGCGCCTGTCCAACCTCTCTCCAACTGTAATTTGTGAAACGCCACTAAGTCCTCTATCAGCCCCGCTCCACCTATGTCGGCAGGTTTGAGACTCACAGCTCTCCCATGCACTGACCATCCCTGCATTCGCACTGAGTATACCAGCCTGCGATTCGAGTGCGCCAGGCTTAGTTCCATCTGGTGTGGATATACGTCGTTGTAATCGCTCCACTACCGATTCCGATGGAGTTTGCCATAAGAACGATGTGAGACCGAAATGTCCTCTCTGCCTCCTGCTTCAGCAGACATCCACTGTCACTTTGCGGGACATAGATATCTCCAGATAGACGTACCTGCCCATCATCCGCCAGACTCATGTGCATGAGCAAATCATCAATCTCTTCTGTCCTCTCTCCCTCCTCTACCTTTGCCTGAATGATTCCAGTCTGAGGTTGAGGTACAATAGCCGGAGCCGTCGCAGGAGGGGGAACGACTTGTCCATGATCTGCGAAGCTAGGTAAAGGCGTCTTGGCTAGATATTCACGTATTCGCGGTCGGATACTACTTTCGTCTGTCGTAACCGCCAGTTGTTGTAAGAAATCAAACGTCTTGATTAGAAGAGGTACGAGATGTGGAGACGGTTGATTCCGAATATTACTACTCAAACCACTATCAGCACCCTCATTTGCATTGTGAGAGTCACACTCGCCTCTCGTAGACGCAATTCTCGTGCAGTTTGTCGCACCGCGAGCAACTGGGCAGCCTAGCATCGCACCGTTGCTTTCGACGCCGACACCCGGCGCACGAAGCACCATACTTGGCCGGCTTACCGTTTGTTGGGGGAGAGGGGCCAGTGTCTGATGGAGTAGTCACCTCCATTGTCGATTCATCAAGTACGAGTCCATCAACTAGGATTCCCAGCAAGAGTATAGTTATTAGAGTCACTCGAGTTTAACTGGATTGTGTCACAATTCGATACGGTCGGCATTTAACGCCGCGCAGGAGATCTCCGTTATCCGTTTTAAAAGGGAACAAAAGCATCTGGGATGATTTGCTTGCATAACGCGAGTACAAAGACATCAACTACAAGGGCTATCACTTCCTCATGGACATGACAATCACATCCCCATCGTCCAGGTTCACACTCGCCATCGTGTGCCCATTGTTCATCGTCTTGCCATTATAGTCCAACTTGATCTTCGACACCGGCAGATCCGCATCGACAACACGCTTGATGCGTTCTCGTATTGTTGAGAACAAGGTGTTGACAGGCAGATCAGGTACAGTGATGATGGATCCGTCAAGCTTCCATTCTGGCTTGTCAGGCATAGACGGTAGCTGCACAGAAATAGCGACAGGGTCCGGATGGAGAGACATCCAATCGACGTCGGTGTACAACTGGCCGTAAGGGAGCTTGTCGACCTTTGGCCGTTTGAAGACGGGACGCTCCGGTGGTGCGTCGTCATCATCATCGGGTGCGGGACGAGATTGAGGGACGACTGGGGGTGGGGGAGGGGCGACTTGTCCCGCACGAGACGGGTGCACGGACGGGCCAGATGCGGAAGGGGCAAAGGTCGGGTCGTATGGCGCAGAAATGTACTCTCGTGTGGATGGACCAGTAGGTGCAGCTGAAATCGTAGCACCAGAGTACGCCGTGCCACCACCAGGAGTCGGCAGACCAGCTGCCATGGGGGGCGGTAGTGGTTGTGGTTGAATGCCGGGTCCTGCTTGAGGACCGACTCGAGATTGTTCCGCATCGCCCCTGATCGTCAGCAGCATCCTTGGGGACAAGACTCACGTTAAACCCATTCTCGAATGCATCTTCTTGATCTGATCCTCCAAGCTGAACTGAGTCTGGAACGTGTCTGCTGTCTTTGCCGCTGAAGCGGTATGACCGTCCCAAATGATCTTCTCCCTCTCTCTCCGTTTTTGCTTTTCCTCTTCCTCGCGCCTCTTTCGCTCAACCTCGTCAATCTCGTCTCCAAACAGATCGGTCCTCGCCTGAGCAAGATTTCGCAGGGATCCAGAAACATCGGCGCCTTGTGTGAGCTGGTTGTGCTGAGCACGACGCTGATCGAGTTGCCGCTTCTGCTCCTTCCATTTGGGATCAAGCAGCTCGATACGAATGTGCTCGGACAGCTCGTTCTCGGGTATAGATTGACCACAGTATGGACACTTTGCCGTTGCCACTGCTCCAGTCCGTTGGATACCTTTCGTCAGCTTTGTCACACCACTAGCTCACCTTTCGGGACATAATCTTTCTTGATCTTGACACCCCTCGACTCCATTGCGGCTCGCTGGACCTCTCTTGCCCGCGCCTGCTCCTGCTCCGCCTTGATCCTCTGTAAACGGACTTCTTCCTCTTCCTCCTCCTCCATCTCCATCTCCTCTTCCATTGCCGTCATGGGCTGCACTCCTGCTCCAGTGGGTCCTGCGCCAGTCTCTTCCATGACCATTGAAGCCATTCTCCTCTCAGCCATACTCATTGACTGCAACTTGTCGACCGATGTCGGAGGCGGAAGGTCCAGCTCCATGTCGTTTTGGGTAAACTCAATCGTCTCGACCACCACAAAGTCCTGCCAATCAATCTGCGCCATTGCCTTTGCCTCTTCTTCTTTTTCTTTTGCCTGTTCATCGTTCCGCTTCTTCCTTCCCTTCTCCCAATCTGCGCGATTACGCGCCTCCTCGAGCGTCTTCCACTTGATCTTCGGATCGCTGTGGTCCTTGATCAAGTGCTCGATCATCCCAGGTGGCGGCTGAATGACTTTTTGATATGACTCCACCATACGGTTGTAGTATCCAAAGAGAGAATGTGTAGGTCGCAAAAAATCAAACTGGTAATTGCGACCTTCGCGAAGAGAAAGCGAGGAGAGGAAAGATCGTCCACGGCGTGCGTGGAAGAGCGCTGTTAGTCGCAAAATATCCCTGTCATCAGCTGTATTCTTCTCGTAATGACTCACAAGTCCATGGCAGTGACTCCAGGCAGATCGACCTTGAACTCCCATGCCTTGGGCTCATAGGTCGACTGGTCTTCCTCTTTGCTTGCTGGCTTGACGGCTTCCGGTGCAGGCGCTGGAGTGGCACTGGCGCCTCGTGTCGCAGCATCCTCTGCATCCTCCTTGATCTTCTCGATCATATACCGGTAGTACTGGTGATATGGATCCGCATCGTTCAAAAAGGCAAACTTGGGGTCGGTTTTTTGAAATTCACGAATCTTCTCTTCTAGCAAAAGTGGTGTAGGTGATTTTGAAATGTGCGAGGCGGTCTTGTCCACGATATCTGCCTCTGTGAGCTGCAGGCATACAATAGAACGTGGAAAACTTACTTCTGATTTCTTTTGGCGGATAGATGATGCCCTTCTTGAACCGGTCACTTGGCCGAGGAGGTCGCCACTCCTCTTCCTCTCCATTGCCGTTCAGCTCTGCGCCATTCACAGGGGTACCGTTCGTCTTTGGCCGAAGCTCGTCCTCACCAGCATACGTATTGACGGGCTTTGGGAGGCTGAGGGTGGCCATGACGCCTACAGAGTTACTGATCAGACAAAGTCTCTACTGAACCCAGCTGAAAGATCAAGCGGAGCGGCGATATCGGCGTTTTAAATCATGTGGCACCGTTTACGCGGCTGCTTTCCCGAGACCATCTCGCCATTTCAAAACATCGTCTCTTGTCACTCAACCCTCTCGAAATCACCAAAAGCACCATCATGCAAGCACATCCATCACACGCACCTCCTCGTCAACTCTCGGTTCCTAGACCTCCGCCCATGCTTCCTCCTGGTATGCCCATCAAGGCGGACAACGTCAAAGTTTCGCATCATCCTCGCGCACCCAGCCAACAACGTATGTCGATGCCGGTTCCCTCAACGGCACCTGGCCCACCAAGATCAGCACAAGGGCATCATCTCCCTCGACCGCCAAGGTCCAACTCATCTTCAGTAACATCACGACCGAGTCCTGCCATGTCTAGCGGTACGGATGACAGTCTTCGAGAAAGCAAACGAGTCAACATGCCTCATCCTAGGGCGTACCGACAAGATAGCGGTAGATCAGCCCGGGAAGAGAATCTAAAAACTCCTCGAGAACAGTGGCTAGAGACACCTCAGACCCCGTCTGCTTCCCGTATGGGTGGAATGAACGACCTTGACTCGCAGTTCGATCAACTACTTGTACGTCCATCCATCCGCTCTGACTAACAACAAGGATTCACTTCAAGTGTCGTCCAGTGTCCGACGAAAGATCAACGTAGTCTCGTCCGATATAAAATCCTCCATTCTCAACTCTACACTCAGTGCGAACCCCACTATCCTCTCTTCCCTGGGCTTGCCCTCGCCTGCACCGAACGAGACGCCGAAGGTCAAGAAGCGCCTGTCCACGCCCATGCTAAGAAAGGTCAAATCGTCTGGAAGTCTCGGCAGCCCAGGTCCCAACCCCGAAGTGGGCAAAACGTACATGGTCGCCGGAGACCAATTTACCATTGTCGCTTCACCACTGGCCTCGCCCAACCCCATGTCCCCTCCAAAACATACCCAACGCATGAGCACTGATCTGTCTCGGCCAGCAAAGGCACGACACATGTCTACTGGTCCTGCACGACCACTGAGCCTGTTTGCATCATCCTCGTCCGGTTCTGTCCAATCGTTCGGTCGGGCAGGCGGTAAGGGCTTGAACATCGCTATGGGAGAACGGCCTGATGCGTTCATCGCGTGGCTTAGTGCTTACAAAGCCACGGATCTCAAAATGGACGTCGCGAGATGCAAGAAGCTGCGGATGCTCTTGCGACATGAGAGTACTGCTTGGGTTGACGCTTTCATCAACGGAGGCGGATACAAGCTGGTCTTGGCGCGTTTGCAGGATCTCCTCGATGTCGAGTGGAGGTGGGTCTACTGAAACGGCCTCGCTGACCTGAATAGGGAAGAGCAACATGACGACCAAATGCTGTACGAACTGCTTCGATGTATCAAGGCGCTCTTCACTTCAGAGATCGGCAAATCCGCACTCCGCTCGTCATACCCTCAACCTTTTCCAGCATTGTCGACGCTACTGTTCTCGGAGAAAAAACCAGGCGATCTTGCCTGTCGGCAGATCATCATTGAATTGTGGCTGTCCCTCTTTGAGCTATTTCCAGCGACCGCCTCGTCTGCCAGACCAAGCTCTATACGTTTCGATGGGGCAACCGACGTCAAGGCTGGTGTGTTGGATCCTGGTAAAGATGTGCGAGGGTTACTGGCCCCCGAGCAAGAAGACAAGACAAAGGACCAGCATGAGTTCATCACTCAGGCTCACCGGCCTAAGCCATTCAAGGCATGGGTGGGCGAGTTGAGCGATATCTGTAGAGACTACTTCTGGTGTGTCAATTCATCGTGTACACGAGTTGGGACTAATCACGTCAGGGTTTTCTGTCACGGCTCGAGCACTCTATGGGCATTAGACGAAGTAGATCCAGCATTGGTGGAGAGACCAGTGGCTCCGGGAGGTGCGACGGGTGGTGTCGAGTTCGAGGCGATGAACTATGTGGTGAGTAGCTTGACGGAGGGGCAACAGGGATAAGACGCTGACGAGAGCAGGTGACACATTTCCGACTGCTCAATGCGCTTTGCGAAAATCTCGCTGCCCAGTCGCCAAGGCTGGCGGGACAGTTACACTACGATCTCTTTGCGTCTGGCATGGATCGGATTCTAGTGGTAAGTCTGCGTCGTTTTGGATTTGTTCCAGCACGAATTATGCTGAATATGTGTGACATAGACACTTCGAAAAGCATCCACAACATATTATCCTACGCTGCATCTCGAATTAGCACGATACGTATACCAACTTCGTACAGCGTCGCCGAGTGGTCGTCTACCAAGTCTGATTGAAAAACTCGTTGGGTCTCCACCTGAAGAAGTCAGAAGACGGACTGCGAGCAAGGCTGAATATCTGCCTGATCCATTCGCTGTCCAGGGCGGAAGTGGGAGAGGCACGTGGGATATGCAGTCTTGATTCGACTCGTTTGTGTTGTGTGTATAAGGTCGTGTGGTGTGTTTTAGGGGAGGAGTTGATTTGCGCGTAAGCTGCGCTGTTGAGTTTGCTGTTAGACGTCTTTTGTATATGACAGGAGGTAATCTCATTTTACTTGGTGCATGTGTAGCTGTATAGTGCGATATAGCAGAACAGCATGTTCTATGAAATGCTTGTTGATTCAAAATCCATGCCTATCCTGATCAAAACCTCCATTCTCATCGCTAACCTTTGAACGGCTGGGACATTTCTCCGGCACAGTCATCCTCCTAATGACTCAAGAACCTTCTTCTCTTCAATAGTCGCCTCTTCAAGACTGCTCGTCCGCTCTTTGATCGCAACCTCTTCAAAAACCCACACTTGTTCTTACGTTTCCGCTGAGAAGGCTGATACTCCTGTCCATAAGTCGTGAATCGGACTTGACTAAGCTGGGAAGGATGGGTGGCACCTAGTGTCGTAAGAAGGGATAGGCGAGGATTGAATAGCGGTGTAGGTGATACGATCTGACGAGGAAGAGGAGGGAGAGGAAGTAGGGACGAAGTTGTGAGAGATGGTGATGAAGATGCAGAGGAGGAAGAGACGGGAGTGAGACGAGTGAAAGGGAGTTGAAAGGAAGTAATACGTGGTGTTGAAGTGGCGCTAACGCTGACGAGCGAAGGTTGAAGGGTCCGTGGAGGGAGAAGAGAGGTGAAGCGGGGAATGAGTCGAGGCATGGTGGGAGAGTCTCCAAGTAAGATGTCACTGGAGAAGTCTTTGATTAGAACTGCTAAAGATGAGCTCAGAGTCTGTAGGGAAAGGGAAAGCTCACGTACGAGACGGGTCAGTGAGCTGGATAGATGTTGATGTTGAATATGGCTGTCAAGTAGAAAGAGTGAAATCGAGTAGAGAGAGAGAGATTCGTTGGTCGGGATAAATTGCGAAAATGAATTTCAATCAATTCATCCACTGGATCCCTTCTTCTTCATCTTCTCTGCATCTTTTGAATCACTTTCAACTCAAAAGCGCTCAAAGTACTGCGCAAGATCATTCAACAGGTCTACTCTTACACATCCCCTTATCGCCTTCGACCATCAAGATGTCCGCGTCCACCTCTGCCGCACCGCAAATCATCACCCAACCACCTCCGCCTCAAGCTGCACGCGAGTCTCGTATAGCCACTCACTCACATATCAAAGGGCTGGGTCTCGCCGATGATGGCACAGCGATGGAACAGTCTCAGGGATTCGTGGGGCAGCGACTAGCGCGTGAAGCTCTCGGACTGCATCTACAATTATTACGGATGGGCAGGCATGCTGGGCGTCCATTACTCTTGGTCGGACCACCTGGAACCGGCAAGGTATGTCCATCAGCTCGTACATGGGCATGAGAAGCTGATTGAGATTAGACCGCAATGGCTCTGGCAATGAGTCAGGAACTGGGCAGCAAAGTGCCATTTTGTGCGATGGTCGGATCAGAAGTCTACTCGGGAGAGGTCAAGAAGACCGAAGTGCTTGGTAGTTGTTTCCGGAGAGCGATTGGTCAGCTTTGTCCCCATTGCCTGGTAAAGATAAGCTGACATGTCTCAGGATTGAGGATCAAAGAGACGAAAGAAGTTTACGAGGGCGAAGTGACAGAGCTCACACCGTCGGAAGCCGAGAATCCACTCAGTGGCTACGGCAAGACAATCTCACATGTCATTGTTGGCCTGAAGACTGTCAAGGGGACGAAACAACTGCGATTAGATCCAAGCGTATACGAGGCGATCCAGAAAGAACGAGTGGTGGTTGGCGACGTGATTTACATCGAAGCAAACACTGGAGCTGTTAAGCGAGTCGGCAGGTCCGACGCCTATGCGAGCGAGTTTGATCTAGAGGCAGAAGAATACGTGCCCTTACCCAAAGGTGATGTGCATAAGCGGAAAGAATTGGTGCAAGATGTGACGCTGCATGATCTCGACATGGCCAATGCACGACCACAGGGCGGACAGGATATCATGAGTGTTATGGGACAATTAGTCAAAGGTGGACGGACAGAAGTGACGGACAAACTGAGGAGAGAGATCAACAAGGTCGTCGATCGGTATATCGAGCAAGGTGTCGCAGAGCTCATTCCAGGAGTACTTTTCATCGACGAGGTCAGTGAGATTGTAATACTAAATTGCAAATCGACTGACAAATGCAGGTCCACATGCTTGACATGGAGTGTTTCACTTATCTCAACCGAGCACTGGAATCGCCAATGTCACCATATGTCGTCCTCGCTTCGAACCGGGGAATCTCAACAATCAGAGGTACAGAGTACGATGGTGTTGTTGGAGGATCTGGCGAGGGTATCCGATCACCACATGGGATCCCTGTCGACCTGCTAGACAGATGTATGATAGTCAAGACTAGCTTGTACACACGAGACGAGATTCGGCGGGTACTTGAATTACGTACCAAAGTCGAGGGAATCGCACTGAGGTCGGACGCGCTGGAAAAGTTGGCAGATGAGGGAGAACGAAGTAGTTTGCGATACGCTCTGCAGCTCCTCAGCCCTGCGGCGGTACTGGCAAAGACAAATGGACGCATAGAGGTCGGTGTGGAGGATGTCAGTGAGCTCGGAGAACTGTTTTTGGATGCAAAGAGGAGTACGGGAGTGTTGAAGGAGCAGGATTTGAACGAGACAAGGTATTAGAAGTTTGTTTATCATTTCGCATGTGATATCAGATGATTTAAAAGCATCTGACACGGTTGGGAATCACCTTATAGCCCATCCACTCATGACATCAATGACGATATACTTCCAAAGACAATATCATCCACTTTTGACAATACTAGTATTGGCAATATCAACCACCACTGAATGATGTTATGATCCAATTCAAACAGTAGTCCCATTCAGTCATATCGATAGCATCCCAAAATTTTAGATGATAACACCACCATGAAACTCTTATGAGAGTACAAACTCATCGACCACCGAGTCTGCACTACCATCCATGAGTTTTCTGATAAACTCTACAGCATCCTCATCGAGTTGTAGTCCTTCGAATAAATCACCTTCGATACCTACACCATCATTTGCAATAGCGAAAGGATCGAAAGCATCGCCACCATGTTGCTGGAATGCGACATCTGCATTCATGGCTGATGCAGGACCTAGCATGCGTGAAAATGCCGAAACTACTTTACGATATAATTCCAGGTATCGCTCTGTTATGTGCTTGGTCGTTGTAAGGTGTAATAATATCGATATCGATAATGCCAAATCAGTGTCGTGTTCAGGTGCAAGAGTAATGGCGTTACTACATCCTTGTCCTGCCCTATTCGACATGTATAATCAGCAATTTCGTTGATATTCACAACGGTAAAGCAGGGAATGTATACTACATAACTGGCACAGGAGGGGTTTTGTGTTGTAGATGAATGATGCACATACCATGAACAATACATTAGTGTTAGACCACTGCTGAAGACTTCGTTGAAACCAGCCCAGCCAGCCATGATATGATCTAATGAACCTCTCTCAACAGCTGCACCGAGAATACGGATCGTTCCTCTTGCTGCACCCATACAGACATTCAGGACTTCAGGTGGTGGACAGGGGAATGCAGGGCTAGGTCGATGTACTAGCAGAGTCGCTTGGTGGAATGCGAGCTGTAGCACATCACGCTCAATCGTATCAGGAGTAGCGAGGGTAAGAGCCTCTCTTTCCCAAGCTACGAGTGTGGATTGAATTCGGAATACTCGCGCAGATGTCTCTTCGAGAGTAAGTGTAAGTCGTTCTCTTGTCCGGCTGAAACGGTTTAGCTGATACACCAAGAGAAACGAGAACAAGACACCCTCACATGGCATATACACAATCCATCACGTCACCCAATAATCGTCGTTGAGTGAAGAGATGTAAAGCTGGACGAAGATCGATTTTAGGGAGGACGACATGCAGGAAATCGCAAAGACGACTTGGGACCACTTCGTCGACGATTTGAGGCATCTTGGTGTCAAAGTCTGAATGTGTGAGCCCAGACGAGACATATATCGGACAAAGTGCTAACCCTCGTTTTTCACACACAAAACTCTACCTGTACCAGTCCCGACGTATCTCTCGACAGCATACAGGCACCTGATAACTATCAACTACCGCAATTGATGGGAAAAGAGATTCAACTAACCAAAACACCCTTCTCCTCGCTTCCATTTCCCCCTCGTCAAAGCCCCACTTCCAATTATTCCTTGAAAGACCCGTCTCCATAGCTAATCTCACACCATGTCCAATGAGCTGCCATACATTGACGGCGTATCGATCATCCTGATGCCACGACCTCAATCCATACACACATAATAGCAATATAGCTCTCATAGAATCCAATGAAGTAGATGCCGCTACTGATGGTAAGAATGCAAGAGCAGACACGAAATACTCTTCTCGAGTCCAAGGGTCATCGGCGGCCGGCGTAGCCATCAAAGCTGCGATCATCAGGATTCGAAATCGGGTATTATCGTCCGGTGGTAATGGATTTGCAAGGGGTTCGTAGATCGTTTCAAGATGGTCCGCGAGTCTAGAAAGGTCTAAGAGCGGATACCACCGATGAATCTGATCGATATACGCTAAAACATATCGTGTCATACTCGATCGAGGAGGGTACGCTGCTCGAGCTGTCGGACGATGTGGCGTTGGAGGTTCCACAATTGTTACAGATAGTGGATCTTCTTGATATAATTTAACCGCAGAAGCGATAAGTGTTCCAACCGTGATTCCCGTCATACTTCCCACTATCCTTATTCAGCTTGATCCGGAACCTTTCCTCGATGATCGACTCACTATAAGATCCACTTCCACGTAGACCTAATAGACCAACTTCTTCAGGGAACGGTTCTGACGGTATCCCTTGAACCATTTTTCCAGCGAGACTAGTGCCAGTCTGAACATCCCTCAGGTTCTCCGCACCCTCATAAGCTCTTCCAACGAGGCCTTCGAGCCAGTGTAATCTCTCCTCCAAGGCTGAGACATGGTCATATGTCCACAAGACACATTCTTTCATATCACATTCGTTTATATTTCCCTTGATGCAACATCGACATCTCGGTAAATCGGCATCGCACTTGATTTTACGTTCATGGCACCGGGTACAAGCTCTCACAAGCCTCGCTCCGGCAGGGAGGTTGCCGTGCTCTTGAGGTGTTTTGTTGGTCCGAATCATGGGTGTTGACACTAACAGAATGATAAATCAAAGATAACGACAATGTAAGAAACGGCGTCGCCGAATCTAAATTCGGATGGACTTTTGTTTACGTAATCAACTCTTCTCAAACAAGCCATTCAGGTGACGATGCATTGCGTTCTTCATACCATCGGTCTCGAAACATGAGCTGAGAAGAGCTAATGGCCTCTCAAGGCAATGAAAGCAATGGTGACAAGGACCCTGACCTCGTTTGTCCGAATGGACTCTTCAACTTTCCCCCCGGCACAGTTCAAGTTGAAGATGCCGATGAAGAGGTTCGTCTATTTTGAAACTACAGCTTCTTCGGCTGAGTCACTGACGACAAATGACTCGATAGATCATGGAGATTTACATGTCTCTGGCTTCCAGATTGGAGACCGATGAGCCAGCTGCCAGTGGATTGGGCTTTCTCGATCCGACCAAACCGGTGCTGGAGATTGAATTTGATCTGACCCTCCAAAAGGTCGAGGTAGCCAACATCAAGATTTCTGGCCGGTCTAGGAAGGGGGCGGGTGGTAGATCTCACAAAGAGCTCCAAGACCAAGGACCTATCATCTTTGTCAAGCTACAGCAGGATCTCGGGGCGCTCAAATCGCGCAAAGGCGATACCGGTGTGTCCTAAATCACTTGTATAGTCTGTCTGCTTGTATTTACTTTGTAATCCAGGCAGCGTACTCTGGCGGTCTTCATACCACCTAGCACGCAATCTACTAGCTAGTCATCACCATCCTCCAGGCGCCCCGCTTTTGCCTCTCTTGGATCTCTCCAAACTCCGCCAAGCCCGCATCCTCGAACTCGGCGCAGGTACAGGCCTCCTGGCTATTCTTCTCTCCCCGCTCTGCAAGGAGTATACAGTGAGCGATCGAATAGAGAACCTCAGACTGGTCGAGCGTAATCTGGAATTGAACGGGATCAACCCAGTATCGTCAGCTAGAAAGTCAGAACATTTGCACCCAACAACGTCAGCCGGAAAAGCGGGACATATGTACCCAGCATCGTCAGCCAGCAAGGCCGCTAAAGATCGTCATGAACGTAATCGTGGAGAGAGTGAACGGAAGTATCAAGACGGATTGGTGCGATTGGAAGAGGTAGATTGGACCGAAGTATCTCGAGAGCGACAAAGGCATCGATCTCGGCACGACCAGAACAACACCGGTCCTTATAATCCAACCTCCAGTGAGAAAGATACGTATGACCTCGTCCTTGCAGTAGATTGCATCTACAACGAGAACCTTGTCCAGCCTTTCGTTGATACCCTCGCTTTTTATTGTCCAAAGGGAGGACGTACAGTCGTCTGGGTGGTCGTAGAACTTCGAAGTGCAGATGTGGTATGTTGTTTGTACGGATCCGACACAGGTACAATCGCAGCTAACAATATCACCAGCTTACATTGTTCCTTGAGACTTGGCTGGCAGATTCCGAGGGTCAGTGGACAATCGTCAGGATTTTCGGTGAGGCCTTGGGAGATTGGGGTAGCCAAAAGCCTCGCTGGGTCGGCTGGGTTGGCTGGCGGTAGCTACAAGAGTATACGCTCGCGGAGATAGTCAACGGTTCGATTGCTACGGATATCGAATGCGCAGTTCAATATTACTCGCTATACCTCAGAACCACTCGAGCCGGGTTGGGAACGAGACATCTGGTAGCTTGACAAGACTGTTACATGCCAGTCCATCTTCTTATGGTCCTTGTGTATCTCTTGCATGTTACAGGATATTTTATTCCACAGCGATGAACGCGATGGCGTTTACCTTCCCACGGTAGCTCTTGTTTCATCTCATGTGTCTCATCTGTTGTGCCTTGACACGCGCGTTTCAGGGTTTCAGGGTCCTAACCCCCCGGGTTTGTTTACTTGAAATTCCTAACCCCCCCAGATCGACGCTCCTCTTGTCTATTTCCTCCATTCCATCAATACACCTGCATACACCTTCTAAGGCCATCACCCATCTAGCTTGCGAGACGACATTAGCATCGCCGGTTTGCTATTACTCGCTCCAACCCTTCCCGCTCGCGTACCCAACAACAACAACAACAACAACACGCCTTGTCTCCACACTCGTTTGACAGCACAGACCGCCTCTTCGACGTGACCGACCTGATTTGACGTTATTCTTCGCTCGGTCATTACAAAACTCACAAGAGTACAGCACGTCCACAACTCGCGCTACTCACTGTATACGGAAAGCTTAGCGTAATCAGATCGCGAGGCTTGACGACCTGCCCCTTTAGACAGCCTTCCTCAGCGTTGAGGGTCCGCCCTTTGGAATTACCGCCCAACTCCTCACCCTCTCTCTCACTTGTGACACAGATACACCCAATCACCTCCTCGCCGATATCCTTTGTTTCATCCTTCCCTGATCATCCTTTGAGCCAGACCGTCAACGTCCCCACCAAGTGTGAGTGAAAATGATCATCTAACCACACT
This sequence comes from Naematelia encephala, assembly GCA_002105065.1. Classification (NCBI taxonomy): domain Eukaryota; kingdom Fungi; phylum Basidiomycota; class Tremellomycetes; order Tremellales; family Naemateliaceae; genus Naematelia; species Naematelia encephala. The sequence continues at coordinate 74,586 of MCFC01000083.1, forward strand.
CGTATCCCAGCTGATAGATCGTGTTTTCCTCGTTCTAATTCTATGTTTACAATCGTCTCGCTACCATGGCGGAATTAACCAATATCATTGGCGGGTTGCCGGGTGTTTCCCTTGCAGAACCAACACGAACAATGGCACAACCCGTCGCTGCATCCTCCAGTGCTGTGGGACAAATAGCCTCGACCGTTGCAGCTTCTAGCGCGGTGGTCATCGAGACACCGAGCAGCAGTGCGGTCGAATTGCCATCGACCAGTGCGACTCCTACTGTTGAACCAAGCGCGTGTGCGTTGATCGACTGGAAATATGGGCGACATTAATTGCTGATCAATGAATAGCAACAACTGCTTCGCCAATTGCCGTTCCTTCCTCCTCGACGCCGGCCGTCGTCGTCCCTTCAAGCACTACCCCGGCCCTTTCCAGCACGACCAGCTCGACCTTCTCTCTCGTTCCATCCTCCACACCGTCCTCCATCATACCATCACCGTCTCCGAGCCCGTCCACCACATCTACATTGGCGTCAACTCGTAGCACATCGACAGAAACTGTCACTGTGACATCGCCCCGGGCATCTGTATCCCAGCCGGGCCTCGTGACCAATGTCAGCGCTTCATCTAGATCTACCAGCTCTGTCTCTTCTGCTTCGGCGGCAGCTGCAACAAGTAAAGGCGGTTTCGCACATACGGGCTTACCTGTTGGCGCCGTGAGTGATGATGCCAGACGTACTG
>MCFC01000084.1:0-69568 GCA_002105065.1 Naematelia encephala
CGCTCAACAGTACTACGCTCCTCGCCGAGATCGCTGCGAAGTTGTGCAAGAGAGTCGAGCGACGTACGCCTTTCTTCTCGAAAGCTTGCGAGCTTCTCGCGTAGCTGTTCCTGCCATTTTAGGTGCTTTTGTTGCGCTTGCGTTGCTTCCAATCGTTGTTGAGAAAGATCAGCAGTCAGGCCATCAATGATTTTGTCCTGCTCCTTGATGCGGTTGACCTAGGGGGCGTTAATTTCGGTCGGTGTGGACACTTACGAAGCTATGAATCTCGGCTTCGTCGCTGTTAAATCGCTGCGATAGTGTGTGAAGACGTCCGATATCTGATGTCAGCAGAAGAGTGAGCTATGGACGCACGAAAGAGGTACTGCTTTCGTACACGGTCGCTGAACATAGCTTCCAGTTTGAGCAACTGTATCTGCCTGCGCAGACGCTGCAAGTCATCACAGTCGTTGGTCACAGGCTCAATTGTAGAGTCATCTGTCTTCACTGCTTCGACAGTACCCTGCGTCAAGTCCGATCGACCCTCTGACATCCTTTCCGAATGAGCGAGCATGTGCGATCGGGCAAGGTACTCTGATGGTTCAACCTTGTCCCACCTCTTTTCATCGGCTAGCTCTGCAGTCGATGTGAGGTAGATGAGCGATGGATGCAGGTGAAAATCGCGCAATAGGGGACGAGCTCGAGCTGCAAGCAACCCTGTATCCCAGACGTCGGACCAGGGAACAGAGTAAAGGGGCTCAATGCTTTTGTTTTGGAGATACGAGGGTGGATCTCGAACAAACGCAATGATATTCGACGGCCAGGCGTTGTAGACGGTGACCAGAAAAAGACGGACAACTTGTTTCGGTCCCAGACTCAGAGGCAGATCCTCTGTACGGTGGTCTCCGGCGTTGGCGACAGCCCAGCCTAGGTCGCGATTGGGTGCCGGGGTATGGGTCTTGCCTTCCCGGGGGGCCTCTTCCGTGTCGAGGAAAGGACGATCGTACCAGCATACGGCTCGACCGAGAATGACCATGAAGAGCGGGGCTTTGGCAGTGAGAACTTGAGGCGCGTACGGGATTATCTCTGCCAGGCAAGACAATTCTACTGAGAAGAGTATGTTGCAGGTATCGAGGATGAGGGACTGAATGAGACTGTGCAAGAATGAATGCGAGGCGAGTTTAGCCATGTACGTGGACGAGGCTGGTGTACCGGGAACGTATGGTGTTGAAAGAAGGAGGGCCATCACAGTTGTTGTGATGGCTTGGCGGGACGTTGGATTCACGAAAGCCTTATCACAACAACGCAGGAACACCTATCATCAGCACAGAATATAACGAACACTACCTCAAAGTCCTTGGTTCCCCATCGAGTCAGGATTTCCTGGCACTTGGGTCTCTCATAAAAGGGCAACAGGCATTTAAGGAAGTGCTCGGCGTCGAACACGTTGCTGTGCAGTGCGGTTGTAATGAGGTTGATTATATGGTCGTCTATATCGTCAGGTGGGTCCAGCGCCCAGTCTTCCGATACGCTTTGCCAAAGGCCGTTGAGGCAGGACGAGTCAGCATTGGCTAGAAGATGGCTTCTACGTTGGATGGCTCCTTGATTTGACAGGCCGCCGAACAACGTATCAACGTCATGCTGGGACGCGAGAAGCGGAGGCGGCGAGACTGATGCATGATCGATATGCTCGAGCCCTAATGTGAGTTATGGCTGCAACAGGAGACTTACACTGGGCTACACTGACAGGTGTTGTCATTGTTGGAGGATGAGAAAAAGCGGACAAAGGTGAAAAGGAAAGAGTGGAGGTGAAACGGCTCGTTCGTCTTCACATCCATCAACATGCTCTCAAAACAGCCGTCACGGTTCATCGACCGAGCAGTATTCATCGCTCTAGCTATCCCTGCAGTGACATCCCTCATATGGCCACACGTTCTGCCATGGGCTATAAGAGCGATTGTGATACCCGCGGCATGTCTCCTCACCGCTCTGACAGGCATGATGAACCGTCGATCCCTTGGCTCCGTTGCTGTCAGACAGCGGCCTGTAGATGCCCTGACTCGACCCGACAAACGCAAAATCAGACGTCTGAATGAGATGGGGGTCGAATTGGTGGTGGAGGATGTGAGTCGCCTCTCTGAACTAGCTGAGACCAGAACCCCCGCCTGTTCGCAAACCTCAGCACAATGCAGATCTTCAGTCTCGTCTTGGCGGGGTTCTCATTGATCGACCACACTTGGAGGAGTCTTCTCTTCCCACGAGAAGAAGCCATATATGCTCGGTAAGACAGATGCACGGTGGAGCTCATCCCAGGACTGTCTCGGCTTCGGAACACTCCATCACCATTGGTCTGCGAATGCCTAGCCCGGACATGGCAGATACCTTGTCGGTTCAACTTTGCTATAGACCACAGGCAACAAGTGACCTCGCCGGCTGGGAGCTTACCGAGCCCTTGACACTGAGCAAGGACAACGATTGGCGAGGACTGACAACGTTCGGTGGGCTTGCCTCGGGCACTGTGTATGACTGTAAGTAAGGGGTAAATCGATCTGACAATAGACCGTTTGCAATCCGCTACGCAGCTGTACCCTCCGGACACCTTTCTTAATTTCACAACGTTTGCCGATCCCGGTATGGCACGCGAATCGCATTTCCGGTTCATCTTTTCCAGGTATGTGTAGAGCATTGATTATTGAACTTAAGGTAGTGCTGCAATCCCCTCGCCTCAGCCATATCGCCCTCTGGACTGGCTTCCTCGCAATTTCTTCCGGCCTACCGCGCCACAATCAGCACCTGCATCTGGAGTTCGAGCTGCAAGCATGGAGCAGCCAGCATGGCGGCAGTTGGGACAGTGGCTCGATGATATGGCCGAGCGAATTGCTTGGGCTCCGATCAAATTTGCGATTCTGGGAGACACAGAGTTGGTGAGATCCAGTGGATCGCTCGGCCTAAAGTCTCGCCGTGAACTCGAGAGATCTAGGTATGTCTTAAGTCGATCAAGGCTGACGCAGACAATTTCTCGATGCGCAAGATGTGCGAAATGTTTACGAGCGCCTTCGTGAGTCATCTCGGTGGGGTTACTCACAACAGCAATATTTCCCGCTAGGGCCGAATCGTGAGTGCTCCTGACGACGAAATTGACGCTAGACCTTGTTTGGGGAAATGTCTAGAGCCTGGAGCATTAAGCATACCCGACAGAGCCTTTCAGTGAGTTAGACTACGGTAAATGTGATTGACCAAAGATTCGGCAACGCTGTTTTCTACAGGCTGGCGGGACCACCACCCGATCACTCTAAAGAGCAGACTGACTGGGATCTCTACCTGGATGAGCTTCGCGTCTGGGTCCATCGGCATAATGGGACGGATCACTTCAAGGTAGGTATCCTTACTAGCTCACTCACGCTAGTTCATCATTTCCCCGTTGTCGCTAGCCCCGTTCTTCGGAGGGTCCCAAACAGAAGAGGCATGGAGAGAGCAGGTGCTGGACCTCATTAGGTCGCTGACTAATGTCGTTGTGCTTTCCGAATCGACACGTGAGGCTGGCAAAGAACTATGCTGACTTCAGAATACTTTGCTGCATCCGTCCTTCGACACTCTGTGATCGAGGTGGTCGCCCCGCCCCTGACACAGCCGCCTGCGTTGCTGTGGACTCGAAAGCCATCGCCAGATTTCAGGTTGGCGCACTCGGAGTCTGTAGGACGATGGGTGAACGTCAATGGCCAGGTCATCGAAGAAGTCACTTTTGAGGATACGGACCGGCTGTTAGCTTTTGACCCCCATCCGCTTGGCCCTCAGTGGTACGTGCCCCAGCCTTCTGTGAGTCTGATCTGTAGGATTGCCATCGAGGTCGATAGCACCAAGGATATGCCCACGTCTGTCATCAAGCTTCTTAACCACGCCACGGTCTCGTGGTCGCTAGAGGTCGTTGGGATTCGCCAGAGTCGCACAAGCAAAGCGGTTGGAGGCGTGATTGATGGTCTGCAATCGGTACGAGAGATGCTGAACACAAGGCTGATTTTGTAGCTCTTGCGGAAACTGGGTTTATGGTCTGTCAAGTGGGTGTGAGAACAATAGCAGCAGAATCTATGTAGTATGCATCTATGTCATGGGTGTGGTATACACGACAATCCGCAGGTGCAAAGGTGCCACCAAGACGGACATTGGACGATCTCCGAACCGACTCTACATAACCATCTCTTGTCTTTTCCCGTTTTCTTTCACAACCTACACACCATGTCGACATCCATACGTCCAACTTTGACCAATCTACCCAACATTGCGCGGGACATCCGCATCCTCCGCGACATTCGGAAACGGAAAGAGGCCGCGCAGTACGAGCTGCAACGACAGGCTCATCTCTTTGTCGCTCGAAACACCTCGTTACCAGCGGCTGTTCGGCATAAAGCCCAGCTGAGTCTGAATGCGCTCAATAATGGCAAGGGATCAGCTACCCAAATTCGTAATCGTTGTGTAGAGACTGGGAGGGCAAGAGGTGAGCCCTCGATGTGTTGGCTTTTGCTGATCCTCAGGCGTATTTACAAAGTTTGGCATCAATAGGGTAATGCAAAAGTTCCGGCGTGCGCTGACGAACAGTACCGATTTCGGGAACGAGCTTCTGCGGGTCAACTACCAGGCGTGCACAAGGCGAGTTGGTAAACGGAAACGGGAGGGCAACGTTGGTGTACAATACTGGCATATCCGCATGCTACCTTTCATGCGGTCATTCATACAAGCTATTGACGGCCTTGAGCGCCCCAGCCACGCTAAAGCTAATCAAAGGCGTGAACACGTACGAAAGCACGATTGTCTGCGCGATGGCCGCGTTGGTCTCGTCATCCGCGTGAGACCTGTTGTCAGCAGAGTGATGCGCAGTCCTGCTTACATTTCCGCGATCTGATCGTCAGCTTATCTCCTAGACTTGCCACTCACTGCCGCTAAGGTCAATGCAGGAGGTCCAACAGGTGCTATTGCCATTGTAAAGTCCTATCGTTAAGCTGATACCCGCGTGAGAACCTCACCAGAATGGGATCGCGAAGAATGTGGTTGCCCGCTGCCTTGCGGACTCCGTAAATCACGCTAGTCGAGATGATTGGCATGATGGCGAATCGAAAGGTGAACAAGTAGAAGAGTGGCCAGAAGGGTGGCCGTGAGCCCCTGTAATCAGGAGCCGCCTTTGAGAGCACTCACCGTTTGCTCTGCAAGTGAGCACCGAGCACGAACATCTGTAGCACAGTGTAGAGATCGCCAAGGTTTGACAACGACTGAGACAGAGGCCCCAACGCTGAGCTTTTTGAGAAAAGAGTGTGTCGAACGAACGGTATCAATCCAGCAATGATGGCCAGTAGGCCACCGACAGTGGGCGGATTCAAGAACCCCCTCACACTAGACTTTATAAACTTGATGACTAGCCACGAGCGCCAGCCTTCGACTTTGGCCTTGTGAAGCAATGGCGCGGACTCGGCTTCGGCAGGGTACAGATCGATGTTGGGGTAGCTGGTTGGCAGTTCCTGGGCGGGGAGACGGGTCGCATCTTGCACGGCTTCGGCGACCTTTGTTGGTACATAGGGCGACTCGGAATGAGCCAGTGTGTAATGCAAGTTCGCGGTCTGTTCCTCTCCTTTCATCAGGTACGGCCCGAAAGAAAACCTATTCTCAGCGCGCAACAAGCCCCAGCTCACCTGGCGAGGTTACACACGAGCGTGTTGATCAAGAGATATACCCGGCCTCTGCTGAGTACCTTGTCGAGGTCGCCATCGCTCAACGAATCGAGCGTGCCATTTGCCCCGAGCGCTTTGAGCAGTAAAAGGGGCAAGGAGGTTGCCTGTAGTTAGCTCCAGCTCTTGACAGTCTCACGTTGTTGAATATCAAGCACGGTCTAACGTTAGATGAAACCCTCGTTTTGACTTACACGAGCCACTGAGGGCACCTAAGAAGCCTTGTTCCGATGACACCGAATATCCAGGAGATGAGCTGGAAGAGGACAGCATATACTAAGATGATCCAATCTGCCATGAATATAGCACCGCTCGTTGGTTCTTACATTCACGTAAATTGCTCCACGAAGCAAGTGGACCAATCTCGGAGAACAACAGGCAGGGTAGGAAGATGGTCACTGAAAGGCTAGACATGTTCTAAGGTAGGTCAGCACCGATCTGTAGCATCTTCACACATTTTCTCCCTCTTGCGAGAGGAAGTTATAACGCCGGGCGAGGTAGCCATAAGCCAGTACCAGGATGACAGAGACAGCGGCCTGTTTGGTTTAGTTTCGTAGCTGGCAGACTCCGGCCATGCGACTTACACCTGTGGCCGACAACGTTGTCTGCAGTAGCTCTGACATTATCAATATCGAACAGGAGACCAGATGGAAGACCGAGCAGCAGACCAATGGCCCTCAGACAGCTAATGGCGAGCAACTTTACGTTGGAACAGTTGGCCAAGGTTGGCAATCAGTTCGCGGCGATGACGTACTGGCGGACAATTAAACTATCATGGTGACATGCAAATTACAACAACAGGTGAAAGCTATTTTACATCGGAATCAGATATTTCCAGGACCTTGACGCGATCGGTAACTATGCCAATAGCTGATCTCGCTCGCTCTAGCTTGGCAGTGCTACGGGTGCGCTTGAAACCAGCCGCCGACGGTAAGTCTGTGCCCTTCCGCTTTGCCTTGAGTGGTGAATCCGGCGACTGAGGGGCCGCTTCTTCACCCAGTGTTGCGATATCCAGACTACGAAGCGTGCTTGACGGGGAAACTGCTTGCACGATCTTCCGGGGCGTGACCGGCAAGGAAGCAGCCTTGCGAGGCGTCGTTGTAGAAATCGGGAGATCTGCCGCAAACATGACGGCTTGACACCAACCACCCATCGGACCCCATTGTTCGCTGAGAAATGCTTGTATTTCCTCATAGACCTGTTTAGACATGGGTTTGTTGCGAAGTCGGGAGGGAAAGGCGGGATGACGAGCCGCTATGGCACCGACGTGTGTGTCAATCGGGATGAGAGATGGCTATGCTTAGCGAAGAGCAGCATGGGGACCCACTTGATCCAAGCACATGAGCATGACACAATCTGCCACCTTTCGCCCAACCCCTTTGAGCCCGATGATCTTCTGCCGGACGTCGTCAATAGACGCTCCGCGCAATGCTTCCAGTCCCGCATCAACGTCTCCGGGCGCATCACCAAACGTCTGGCGAAGCGTGGAGATGGACGACTCGATGAAAGCCGCTCGGTAGCCAAAGCCCATCTCACGCAGCAGACTCTCACAGTGAGAAGGGAAGCTGTGCGGTCGAGGAAAGAGGTGATATGTTATGGTCGATCCGTCGGTTTCCTCGAGAGTCAGGAGATTGGGCGACAAATGTTGACATAGTTTGTACATGAGTGAGGTGATACGAGGGATATGATTATTGGTCGATGTGATGAAGCTGAGCAGATCAAAAAGCGTCCAACCACCAAAACTTACGCTACCAAACATTCCCATGGATCTTGCCGAAGTACTCGAACGCCTGTTGCCCTTCCGTCCAGCTCAACCTTGCCAAACAGCCCCGGATCTCTGTTTCGCCAGTCGGCATAGAGCTGTGAGAGATCCGGATACCTGTCCAGTTGGAAATAATCAGAAAGCCAGCGTTTTGTGGAGTTTGACTGGAGGTCTCTTTCGGCTGCTTGGTCCGTGGGGTGTATAGCAGTGTAGTATAGTGTCGTTGCGGATTGTCGGAGACAGACCACACGCGGAGGATCGTCTACGGCCCGAGAGAACTCTTCTGAAGGTTGGCCTGGGTCTTCTAACAAACGTCTGTGCCAGAGAAAGGATTGCCCGACGGGAAGGGTATTGGCGATGGTGAGGTCAAGAGGGGACAGCGGGATGCTAGACCAGCCAAGAGGGAATGGTGGGCGGACGAGGCGCATTGTGCGGAGCACGAAGGATGACTAGAACACTCAAAGAATATAACATTTCTTGGACAAAAGAAAAGCAAGACATGCGCTAACACGTGTTTCATGCATTCATTTTTTTTATAGTAGGTGGAATTTACGAAACGATATAGCTCAGCGCAATGACGAGGTAGAGAGAGATGACTGGGCTCATTAGCTAGATAAATTCAGCCAGAGACACTCACGCATGACTCCCTCCATGTAGTTTGCGCGGCCGTCCTGGAGCAGAAGATTGACCAGCATGACCGACACGAAGAGCACGATCGTCTCGAAATTGGCCTATTGATCAGCACCGTCGGTCTCGGATCCTCACAAAAAACAGGGTCAGGTCCTTGTTGAGCGGCCAGGCAATGATGACCAGCAAAGGAATCATCCCTGCGGCGATCTGAATACTGGATCCAACGCTCACGCCAATGGTCAATTCCATCTTTCCTTTGCATGCCATCCACACTGAAGTGACGTGTTCTTGATTGTCAGCCGAGCCGCTCTCGCAACTCACCTGCTGCATTGCCGACAAGCGGGAGAAGGATAAGACCAATGAATCTGTCATCAGCCGGAATATCAACGCCACGTACCGTTTTGGAATATGCCATTGCTCCGCAGTCTCATCGATGCTGCCAACCAAAACGTCGGCGCAGAATGATGTGATTACCGTGATGATGACGAGCCATGCACCGGCAGACCACTGGTCCATATCGGCGACTTCTTCATCCTCGTCTGTCTGCTCTGCTTCAAAGAGCGCGCTGTGTGTCCGAAGTTGGAAGAACAGATAACCGATATAAGTGAGAAGAAGGATGATGGAGGTGCCACGCGACAAGACAAGCAGCCCGCGCAGAGACTTGTCGTGAGGGTCTGGCGCTCCTTCGCTCGAAAAGAGGCTAAGTGTGCCGTCCGTCTCGGAAGCGTGATCTGGAGTCAGATACAGTCTCGGTGTGCACTTACATGCCGCTGGAAGGATGAGGGTTATGCAGGCAAGGGTCATCAGAGACGAACTTGCTTGCGCTGCGGTGGCCTGGAAAGTTGATTCGTGATAGAAAAAGCCCGCACTTCATGTCAGCTCGACATGAAGAGCCGCTTACGCGAAGAAGCTCATCCCGAGCACCAGTAGCAGATTTGACAAAACACTCCCGAGAAGAGAGGTCTGAACGAGACGGAGCTCATCTGTCGTCAGCGCAATTGACGAAGCCACTCACTCTGATTCAAGGCAGCAACGGCCACGATGAGCTCGACGGCATTACCGAAACTAGCGCATCAGAACGAGCGGGGTTCAGAAGACTCACGTTGCGTTTAATAGTCCACCTAGCGTCTGGCCGAGTTTCATCGATAGCTGCTCCGTCGCATCTCCAAGCAGCTTGGTCTCAGCTTGCGTCACGTGAATTGGCTCACCTTGGCAAGCGGCACGATCGCCAAGAAGGACGTGCTGAAACGAGCAGCTGCATTCCAGTGCAAAAGATCCGCTAAACAAGTGAGTCGGGCATTCCGCAGACGACATACCGATAATGCTTAGAGGAACGGCTATGAGCAGGAGATTTATCCAACTGCCAAAGATCAGATGCCTGGAAGAGCCTATGGGGTCAAACTTCTTTGGCTGCGAGAGGCCATTACGACCGGTCGGGGGGAGAAGAGCAGTGGTCTCTGAAGGTGGCATGGTGGCGAGCGACCGACAGGAAAGGAAGAGAGAAAGAAAGAAAGAAGGAAAGAGAAGGAAAGAAAGATAGCGACACCGCTTGCATTCTTTGGTACCAAGTCTTTAATAAACTACGCCAAGCATTTGTGGGGCTCCGAATGACGCGCTACTTTATTCACTCCCACTCGTACAGGCTCCCGCTGCCAAACACTCCTCGCGCTCCAGCCGTCTTGACTCGTCCTCTATTCATGACCCCACGCCCACCAGCTTCTCCGCTCATCATCCCATGGTGACTGGTATCCTGGCACGTGCACCCACATGCATTGCAGGTACCGACCGCACTCGCTTGACGGGCTTCATTCAACTCGTCTCGAAGCTCCCTAACCTGAGCCTCCAGCTCAAACAGCTGAACGCGCCAGGCTTTTCGCGCGTTGTCAATCTGCTCTTTTAACTGTTTTGCCAGCTGGCCGGTTGCTCCGCTAGGGCGTAGGGACACCGGAGGCGGCGATCCCTGGGGTGACGAGGGTGACTGACACAGATACGATGTGGGCAGACCTCGAGTAAAGGTCATCGAGACTGGCCGGAGCTCAAGCTGAGGTTTGGCCGGGCTCTGGTCGGCACTCGAGGCCCAATCAGCGGTGGCGTCTGACCACATGTTACCAACTCGTGCTGCGTTATCCCCGCTGTCGAGACTGGATTCCTGCTCCAGCCAGGAGCGGCGCCCGCCAAAAAGTGGTTGCGAGGCAGAGGACTTGTTGAAAAGCTTCATGATGCCGCTCTTCTTGCCCTTTATGCGATGCAAAGCAGAAGGGGTATTCGCTGGCCGCATCATGATGTCAGTCGGCCCTTGACAAGGTGTGTTGCGAAGACGTTCCCTTTCTTGTGCGATTTCGAGACTGATGAGACCGAATCCTGGCGAGCCCGAGGAAACTAGTGGTCTATCAGGCAGAAGCAATCCCTCAGAGTGCAGCGGTGCGTGCAACTCTACATTCTCAGACAACGCCGATCTGAACTTTGGGGTGACGGGATTTGGTCGGGATTCGGTGCTCGATGTACTCGTCGTTTGCGTGCTCGCCAGCGAGCCTCCTGAACTGGAAGCCAATAATTTTTTTCTCGACATGCCGGCGTCTCCCACCTTGGCGGCCGTGGACCGCATCATTCTTGTCGCTTGTCGACTGAGGCCAGCCACTAGGGACATATCCGTAGCGGTCGATTTACTCCACTCACTCTCCTCACTCCAAGGTAGATCAATTGCATATTTGCGCAACTTTGGACCTGCGATCATTGACATTCGCCGCTCCTCTGCATCATCCTCGGAAACGTCTGATTCCACTCGCAGACCAGCGATATGAGCAGTTTGGCTGGGCGTAGAGTGGGCGGCCCGTGAGTAAATAGAAGGCGAAGAGGTGGTGGGTGAGATACCGGGCATCTTGGCTTGTTGTGTAGGTCAGAGAATGCAGAAAAAGGTAGCTAAGAGCCTTTACGACTACAAAGTGCAAACAGACAAGCCTCGTTGACTAATATCACTGAACAAGCCTGGATCTATCGTATGCATAAATCTAATTGGCTGGCTTGCGACACACCCATAGAGCCATGGGACTGTTGTCAGCGATGACTTTGGAACCACTCACGTAAACAGTTTTGTCTGACCGCCGGCTACCAGATAGGTTGCAGCAATTTTTAGCGACTCGCCCACATCGTATGTGCCTTTGGGGACCAGACCGAACTTTTCCAAACCCCAAACGGTGTTTTGCGTAATGACCTTTCCGAGGGTTGACATGCGGAAGACAGTGACCACTATACTTTAGCAAAGCCTTGCTTCAACTCACTGTCCCAGAGGGTCTGCGCCTTGAAAATGTCTCCTTCGAGAGGATAATACCATGGAACTACGTCTTGCCCTGCAGCTGTAAGCGAGAAACGACACAAGAACATACGATCCGCAAGGTCTTCCTCGTGCAAAATCTCAAAGCCGACAGCTTGCAGAGCCTTCCGGGCGTCTGTGAGCGTCCGCATCTCGGCGATACCGTCGCCGGCCTTGGCGTGAGCTAATTTCTCCTGGGAACCTACCTCAATACCATGTGCGATTTCCTTGTGGCGGGGGATAGAGGGATCCCACGCGTCGGTCATGCACCACTCGTATACGCCAAACTAAAAATTAGTGTCGACACAGTCAACTGGAGGAGCACATACGATACCACCAGGTTTGAGGCACTTGAGAATCTCGCCATAGATGCCCTCGAACGTGGGGGCATGAACTGTGGCCTCGATCGCGTAGACTGATACATCAGCTCGCCCGATCATGAAACTCACTGGCATCAAATGATCCCTCGCCAAACTGCTCGCTGAGCTTCATGAAATCGCCCTTTTGGAACGACACTCGATCACTCAGTCCTGCCTTGGCGGTCTTCTTCCTTGCCCGTTGGATTTGAAAGTCGTTGTTGTTGACACCGACGACAATAGCGTCGGTGAACCGTGCGATTTCCCGAGCGGGACCACCAACACCGCAGCCCACATCCAACACTCGCATGCCCGGCTTGATCTGCATTTGGTGGGCGAGATAGTGCTCGTGGCGGGCAAGCTGTAGGGTTAGAATTGTTGGTGGAGGTACTCACGGCCTGGAGGAACGGTTCTCCCTTGAAGAATCGACAAAAATGGAAAGATTCGGCTGGCCAGGTTAGCGAGATCACGAGAGACTCTTGGCAGCGACATACCCCAACCGTACTCGTAAAGCTCCGTCGCACCATCATAGTAGCCTAGAACTTGTTAACTGGTGTCATTGATATGTGTAACACAGACTGACCGTTGACAAGTTCCGTGTACTGATCCAGACGTCCGTCTCGATCAGCCTCTGTGTCCTTGGCAGAGTCCTTGTGCCAAAACTTGTTGTAGTTGGAGACTCGCTCCGCTTGACGGACTTCGACGGGCATCTTGTAGAGGTGTGAGTGTGAGTTGGGAGATGAGGGGATAAGGGGATAAGAGGATGAGTGAGGGAGGAGTGAGGGATGAGAGGTTGCAAGGCAAAGGTAAGAACGCGACTGATACTCGAGTATGGTACGATTCCCCGTTTCGACCGGTCTCGTTCGATGATTTCAGGCACGAGGGGTCGAGACGAAAAACAACCGCGCAACTCAAAGGGGCGTTTTCCATCTCTGAGCCTCCCCGTACGAGCTTGTGCGATCAGCTTCTCACTCGGAAGGGACACAACACAGTGTGCAAGAGATCAGGGGTGCAAATGCCCACCCTGGGTCCAAGAACCTTGCATGCGGCCAGAGTCAATAGCACAACAGCTGTTCTTTCAAACTATTCCGCCGAAATGTCCCTACCGAAAGTATACATGCCCTCAATGACACCCAGTACCGATAAGAACTGCATCAATAATTTTTGTCTAGGGTCAGCCAGAGCACAGAAGCAAAACTCACGCTCGTGCAGTCGTCGGAGACGGCGAGATGGAGCATTCCATGAGCTGGATCGCCACGAAGCGGACTGGTGATCAGTGAGATCCACAGTCGAGCTCACCTTTCTGCACAAGTGACGGCCCATTCGTCGCCACACATTCCACCGGCAAGCTATTGAGCCCGTCAAGCAGCTCGCAAGCGATATCCTCCGCCGCCTCGGACGTCTGCTGACCAGCTAGACCACCAACGCCCTGAAGTGGCATCTGGGTTATCATGGCGAGTTGCTGGAACAAACTCTCTCGGGTTTGTAGCAGAACGAGCCTGACAACATGTTGAGTCACAAGGATGTTGCCCTGCCGTCAACTGCTGCACTCGAGTTGGACTTACCTGCATCACGAGGAAGCTGTTGAGGGCATGACTCGTATCGCCCGCGCTGTGAAAGAAGTCCAGGAAGCGCCCCTGCAGCTTTGCTTCCCAGTCTTGTGCGGGGCTCGACAAGCGACTGTCGTATCCCTTGCGCATCTGCAGCGGAGTGGCAACTTGCAGTGTGGTTTGCAAGACTTTTTCGCGCAACTCGTTGACATTTTGCAGATCAGCCAGAATTGAGTCGACCGTCGGAGGGGCTTTGCGTCGTTGGAGTAGCAGAGCGTCATTGAGAATGCGGAAGAGATTGGTGTTTACGTTGAAGCCAGCTATCAGCGGCGTTCGACCGAGGGGTTGAGGATGAATGCCGTTTGGAGTGATGAATTCGTCGTCGACTTCTGATGGGAGGCGGAGATTCTGCGTAAGCCATGATATACCGACAACTCACTGCCGCATCCTCTAATCGGAGGCAGATTGTACGCGCTCGTAGACAAGCGGTCGACTTGTCTGCTTGGAATAACAGCCAGTATATCCGACGCCGCATCTCGCATTCGATGGGATCTGTCGTCAGCGCGATCGACAGCAGACCTACCGAGCGTGTCGTAGCTAGACTCTTCGTTGAGGCGCAGAGCAAGTGCGAGTTGGTTGGCTTGAGCTGTTGCGATCACATGGGCAGTATTATTGCCCAGGAGAAGGTGTACGATTCCCTCGCTTAAATTAGCTTGGACATTGGCAGACTCACAGGTAAGAGATAACGATGAACGTGCTCTGCACATTTGCCGGTTCCTACCATCAGCTCAGTCTGACACCAAACCTACCTCGTAAACGAATGCGAGCTTTGCTCTGGCGACACGTATACATCGTCGTGCGAGTGACTCGACTTCTGATTTTTCTAAATTGACTAGACTCCGTGGGACCTGCACCAGTGTAGAGGCGATGCACGTAAGCGCGAGTGCAAAGAAAACCGGGTCCGACTTGTCATTACGGTTGGTGAGGTTGGCGATGAAAGTGGGTCGGTGCAAGCAGGGGATGAGGGGGTAAATCTGAGGTAAGCGAGGCATTGATGAGACTCACGTAGTCGAAAAAGAGCCCGATGATGTTGTCGATGACATGCCCGGCGACCACTTGGTCGAGGTTGTCGGGTAGGCGCGAGGTAGAAGATGCAAGAATAGGAAAGGAACTATCGTCTGCTGAAATACCCGATGCCAGAGTTGAGCTACGTCGAGGATTATCTCGGACAAAGCCATGTACTGCGTCGGAGATGGCGCTACAGTCAGCACTGCTTGTAAAGATAATTCACCTGAGATCGCTAAATTTCAGCGAGGTATCACTTGTGGACTCACACTGGGGCTGGACCTTTTCTCCGGGTGACCTTTACTCGAACACACTCGAGAGCAAATCGACGGCACCTGGCACAGGGGAGTTTGGCGGCATCTGGGTGCGTTGGTGGGACCAGAGGCGAGGGTTCGCAACGTCGCCTAGGATGAGCGCGGAAATGACCAATACTCACTTGCCTTTGCGACATGCTTCGCAACCTGCCGTCAGTGTATGTAGATCATGGGACTTACTTGTAAGATTCGGTAAGCTCACAGAGGAGCGTCTCGGTGCTTCATCAGAGTCCGAGGTCATTGTCCTAGCCCTGTCTTCCTGTCCAGCAGCTGACAGGCGCTTTCTCTTCCTGTCAGATGTATCCAGATCGAAGCTGGCGTTTCGGGAAGAACTAGCATACATGGACGTGGGCGACCCGTGCAGCTGCATCGATTCGGGTGCGGAGTCGGAGAAAGGGGGGATGTCGGACATGGCGATGTCGCCGTGCTCTTACGGGGAGAAGATACCAGAGAATATCGTGGACGGATACTGGCATGGACGCAAGCAAGTGTACAAAGTGTACCCAAGCGATGCCGACAGAATCAAAGACAACTCATGGCTGTGCTCATCGCCTCTTGAGTGTTCAACGAACCTTTGTTCCCCACGGGCCATAACGTGCCTGATTCACTAGAAATTAGAACGCGGCAATTCATTCCTACCAGATGCTTTCTACTCTCACTCTAAGACCGTCGTCAGGACTGTCTTGACTTGTTGATCTGCACATACCAGCAGAGTGGCAACAATGAGGGTTCCAACTCTTCTGGTCTCCGACTGCTGGCGTAGTGCCGACAAGATTCAGAGGTGAGATCAAGTAAAGAGACTGTCTCTAGCTCCGTGCGTGTAGGTGGCGACATCGCAAGGACGGAGACGTACGTGGCCGAGGACTCTGGGGCTGGTGACAATGGCAAGCACGATAACCAGGCCAACACGTTTGATAGTACAACACTATGACAACACAGTATATATCCTATCACTGATAATCTCAACCAAATCATCGATCCTCCGTTCACCCCTCACGCCATTGTTTCCCAGCATCCGTCAACGGGACGTACTATATCACTCAGCTCGATCCCATCTGCTTACCAAGAACAAGAAAATCACTCACCAAGACACCGAATAGCTTTTTCCGCTTAACATCACCATTCTCATCCTTGTCAATCTGCCAGATGTCCTGCGATCCCTCACCAACAGGAATGAACATCCTCCCTGGTCTACCTAGCTATGATCCAGTCAGATACTTGCCACTACGAGAAGGAGTTCAAGCTGACTTGATCTATGAGTGCCTGTGGGATTTCGGGAGCTGCTGCGCCGACGTGAATGATCTGAAATGGAGCTGATATCTTCAGTTCCTCTTCTTCAGAGCAATTCAATAAGGCGGACCATGTTTTGGGTAACCTAAGTACGCTCGGTCATTTTGGGAAAACAATCACGCTTGAGTTTCGTTACACATACCTAGTCGCCCGTCCCCATATACGATCTCTACCTGGCCCTCTCCTGTGCCAGGCTTGATCCCGTCTTTGGTCAGATTATTCTTGGCGAGATCAACGAGTCCCTGCAGATGATCTATTCCTACGACAGTGGCGTGCGGTGCGAGGTGATGCAGAACTGCCGTCACTAGCACGTCATCAGTACCTTTTCAGTGTAACACAGGTATATAGCGAAGACGCACGATATCCTGAACCAGAGCCAACATCTAAAATCGTGCCTCCATTCTTGTTCGCGGGAGGAAGGAGAGGTAAGAGGTTCTCGAGCGCGTGGGCATGCATGTGTGGTGCACTGATTGTTGCGTTGAACCCTATTCTCCTAGACAATGCATTAGCCGAGATACCGATGGGCAGACAGTTGAGAGGAAATGGACAGTGGACAGCCGACAGTGCACACTGCACAGTGCATCGATGGACAGTCGGCAGTCGACGGTCGACGTAGAATGTCGACAGAGTGGAGAGAAGAGAACTGACTGTGGTGAATCCTGATATGCTGAACCTGTATCTGGGACGTAATTCTTCCGATCAACTTTACGCATCGCCTGTGCGTGTCAGTCGTCAGTTTGTGGAATGATAAGAGGAAAGGCACATTTGCCACTACTTCAGACTGGATTAGGCCCTTTGAGAAGAGGCGGTCGATCAGCTATACATGATCAGCTGCCGCAAAGGTGAATATCGCGACCAATCAGTAGACAGCTCAGTAATCCAACAAATAAGGGTAGAGATCGAAATATAGATAAGGGTATTCATGTGCAAGGATGCCCGATCAGCCGGGGAAGATACCTACCTCCTCATTGGTGCGTCCACTACAAGTCCAAGCCATACTGAAGAAACGTCCGATTCCGCAATCAATGGTGCGTTGTTCCGACAAGTGTAATTGAGCGTAGTGAGCCAGATTGAATCTAGCGGCCCGAAGGCAGTATGTGCTGCTTTTCAGGAGAGTCGTTGTGAGCGGATTCAAGGCAGATTAGAAGAAGAGCCCTTGTTGAAAGGAGAGGTCCGACAGAAGCAGTGACGTGGTATTTCCCTGCCTTTTCTGCGTCATTTTGGTATCAAACGAGCGATTCGCGTAAACCGCCAAAAAGATTGAAAAAATCAGTCGATATGCTCATCCTCGTTTGTATATATGGCTCTAAGAAATGTGGATATTGTCCTTCTTGACATTCTCATAACTGGTTGATCTACTACAGGCAACTGCCATAACGACTGTATATATTCGCCTCGGCCATGAAGGAGAATCACGCAGCGGAGAACGCTCTCGGTACGATAGGCGCTGTTTTATGGTCGATCCAAATTATCCCTCAGATCGTCAAGTCGTATCGAAGTAAATCGACCTTTGGTCTATCAGGTGCACTCATGTTGTGAGTTTCAAGCTTATTGTCCTTGTCGCTTTGTCGGTATCCCATGACTGGTGTTGTTTCACTCCCTTGATCTTTCATGATTCATCCTTGTTGTTTCGATATCCTACTTGACCATTAATGTATGATCTCAAGATTCAGGCTAACAAAACCAACAGTATCTGGGCCGTCGCATCACTCTTCCTTGGATCATACAATATAGCTCGAAAACTTTCGATCCCACTCCAAGTCCAGCCTCAAATCTTTGGTGTGCTGTCTGCAGGATCATGGGCGCAATGTCTGCATTATGGTCCGCGCAAGTTTAGCAAGTTGAAGGCTGGGGGATGTCTGGCTGTGTTTTGCGTTATTTTTGCTGGCTTTGAGTCAGGCAGTGTGTATGCTCTTTGGGTGAGTTTCTCGTCACTCTCTATCGATCTCCCATACGACGTCTGCCCTTTCTCATCCGACCTCGCTGTCGAGCTGAGATTGTGATTGGGATGTTGTGCTGATGGGTTCGGGGTGATAATAGGCTGGACAGAACAATGGTACCGACGCTCCAGTATTGTTTTACGGATATATGAGTGCCGTTCTCCTAGCTGTCGCACTCTTGTGAGTATGGCTCCTTTGTCTGGGCGCATTTGGACTCACACTGACAATAATCCCTCTCCCAGACCACAGTATTATGAGATCTACAAACTCAAGGAAGTTGTCGGTATCTCCCTCGTCTTCATGGCTGTTGATATACTCGGCGGTATCTTTTCCTTTCTGAGTCTGTTCTTCCGTAATAATCTTGACATTGCTGCCTTTGTGAGTCCCCACGCTGTCAACTTTCTCACTTTTCCAAATGTCTGGTAAAGATGGTCGTTCTAATCACCCATGATATTAGGTATCATATGCCCTGGTAGTAGTTCTAGACGGAATTGTCGTGATACTCGCACTCGTCCTCAATCCAATCGCACGGCGCCGACGTGCGCGCGAAGCAGCAGGGGAGGATCCAACTCAGCCTGAGGTCACAGTGGAGCCTATGCGAGAGTCGAACGCGGTATCCACACCTTTCCCGTTTGGGACAGGTAAGCCTGAGCCTGAGATGGCCGAGGCTGGAACACGGCAAGTGGATGGATCAGAAAGAAGGGGAGATACCGTATAGAAGGGAAGACCTCGTAAAGGATCTCTTAGAAGCACTGACATCCTGTTGTATCTCTAGACCCAAATAGACACATCATGCACCCCCACTTTGCATTGCCTCTTTGAAGCCGTCAAGCCTATGCCGTCACTGAAGCATTCTGCGCGGTTCTCAGCGTCAATGGATCTGCACTACGGTGCAGCTCCAAAACTGTGCTTTTGATTTCATCTACGACTATCGCAGTGCTCGAAAAATAATTGAACTGCAAGCATGTAGAGAATATCATGGATGAAGCAATGAAAATACTCCAGACACACAAAACCAGTACATCGATATGAGCTCCGTTCATGCAATGCAATACAATCTATGTATGATGACAATAACGCTACAAGATACCCAACTCATCTACTCAACCTCCTGCACCGGAGGCAGTGGCAGTGGCAGTGGATTAACCTTTTCTCCCTTCTCAAAACCCGAAGCTCTCAGGACAAACACCATGATCACAACGAACGCACTGAGGACTTGAGGCCATGGGAACTTCCCTCCACTCCACCGTTGTGCTTTTTCTCCATCATCCAATGCCCAATTCGTCGAGGTGATATTGCCTCCAGAAGCTGATCCGTGCAGTCCAACGGTCCCTTGTATGACATTCCTTAAAGTCTCCACCAGAGCTAGTGTCAAGGCTCCAAAGGCTGCTGGCCAAAGGATTGATAATACCATCCGTTCGACATTACTCTTATCTCGTGATGTAGGACGGTCAAATAGGACAGAAGCGAAATGTTGGATCCTCGACAGGGCTAATTTGTCCTGAAGAAGCTTTTGAGGTGGTAAGATCGTGGAGAGGCGGCGTTGATTTCGTGTGAATGTTGGTGCGAGCCATGTACCGTGAAGTCTTGGAGAGTCAGCATGTATTATACTTGGGTTTGGTTGACGTGATCTTGAGACTTACCCGTACGGAACCCGTTGAGGTAACTTGACTCGACACGCAAGTGCTGACATGCCTTCACCCATCCGCTTGGCATCGATGACCCATAACTCGGATCCAGCATGGGACGCCGTCGATGGAGTCCCATCCGGTAAAAGGTGACTCTCGTCGTATACTGGTCAGTATCAGCCCCAGTCATAGGTATGTGAAGAGTACAGACCATAAGATAGCAACCAGCCATCATCCTCGTCTAGCCCCTCGCCATGCTTGGGTATAAATCTAGGTTCCTGCGCAAACCATCCCTCGGGAAGTGCAAAAATCTCTACTGGACCTTTCATACCCCGAGCCCAATTGTCCATGATTTCTGCCGAAGATCGTGGGTCGACTGGAGTCATATTTTTCCCCTCGCCTCGGTGCCGACCTTTCTCGGCAAGCGCGAGCACGTCAATCTTGACAAGACAGTCTACTTTGGCCGCACCTCCTAGTCGCTCATCGAATGATCCCGACCGCATTGTGCACCCATAAACGAATCGCGATGGCAACATACCCAGATTCGGAGGGACAGTTGGGAACTCGAATGGAATGGCAGTGAGCGGGAAGGAATGAGTGATTGTCCCAATTTGACTAGTATGTATATTGGTGGCGTAGCCATCGGGGAGCTGAAAACGATAATAGTGAAGGCGCACAACGTCGTCCTCACCCTTGCTCATTTCTGTCTCGGGTACTTTGACCTGCCCAGCGGCATAAACGAGTTTGGCAGACTTGAAACGGCAACCTAGCATGTGTATAGCGACCACATTACCAGTTTCATCGTGCTCGTCCCATGCATTTGCCGTGTGAAAAATCAGGCTTGGCTCGGGCTCGGTGAAGCGGACGGGTTCTTGCGGGGTCTCGGGCGATCGCAAGAGGCGAGGAAAGATTACAAACTCGGATGGGAGTGAACGGTCAAAGTGAATGAGGGGAACAGGCGGGAAGGAAAATAGATTGGCAGGAGCGAGAGTGAGAGGTAGATTAAGCAGGATTGTATGTGACCGTGTAGTAGCAAAATCGTGCATCCTGCGTTGGCGATGAATGAGTGATGCGGATGAGGCCATCGACTCACATTTTAGCCCGCCCTACATCAATACCCTCCTTCCATACAAGATGAGTTCCTCTGCGATCGATTACGGAATATCGAGCATGGGGCGCATCAAACATCTGCGTCGAGTAGGATATCAAACTTCCATCGATAGGATCCACTCGAGGATGAGCAGTCATCCAATCCTACTAAATCAATACTTGCCCACGAGATGGCTGCATACCTCTTGAACCCTAGCGAGACTCCACCGTTTCCACCAATCCCATCGACCGCGACGATTTGCAAGGCTTTCCCCTGTACCCTGCTCAACAAGCCTATCCCATCCAACTGTCTCGAGTTCTGGAACACGCACTTCCAACGGTGGTCCAGATTCGCATGTTGCAAGTAATCGTTGATCTTTCCGATAATTCCGGGAAATGCTCGTTGAGGGTTTTCCGACTGCCGAGATCGCCTTAGCTTTCTGTTGTCGGTCTTCGCGCTCCCGTACTTCATCTTGGGCTTCACTACCCATACCCTGACCCCACCAGAGGACGCTCGTGTTTGCTACGCTCAGAACGCCCATCCGTGCACGGAGCAGTAGAAAGAAAGCCTGCACGATGGCCATGACGATGCGATGCAGCGATGACAATGGGGATATGAGCAAAGCGATGGAAGGGATAGGTGATCTGAGGAGGATCAGAGTGAGAGTCAGCAGCGGTGTTGCCAAGTGCCGATTGGTGTATGTCGGGGCCTCGGAGGGATCGTGTGGGAATAGTACCCCATGGAGCATACCATCGCCATCGAACCTGTAATGCGTCATGAGCACAGATCGTGAATCAACTGCAGGACAAACCAGTGGTAATGTCGCCCTTTCTCAGGGGGGTACACGGGGTTCCCACCATTCCGAATATACTGCCCACCTAGCAGCTCATCGGGGATCGGACCAGTCACCGAACAGGCATGCGAGATGAACTCGTCTGTAACCGGGGCAAAGTTCCCCTTGAGGAAAGGGTGTATGTCTTCGCTTGGAGGTACATACATGCTGAATGTGTGGTAGTGAATCACTTAAAAGGCGACATGTTGCAGATGCTTCAAGAGCTTATGAGTGTTTTGTGACCGAAAAGTTGGCTTGCTGGGTGGCGATTTATCGCCCTTTTGTGGTGACGCACCAGGTTACGTAACGGTTCCTGAATCCGCGGCGCCCCGTAGGAGCTAGCTGCTAACTCTCTTTGACCTCGTTCATTCACCCGCTGCACTCATCCTTTCTTTCCTTTCTTTCTTTCCTTCTTTCCTTGCTTCATTTCCTCCCTTCCCTCTTTCTTTCCTTCTTCTTTACATTGCATTGCAAGTCAGCATATCATTCGTCTTTGTATCCATTCCCAAGTGCAAGTAGTGTCTGTGAGGCGGCATTCACGGCGAAAGGAGGAGTAAAGGCGTCAATCGGCCCAAAGGAGCACCCAGAGTCGCCGGCCGAGTCCTTGGGATCTCCTTGCCTTGCATATTTCCGCTCGCAACGACAAGAGCAACTGAATCGCACAGCTTGTAAACAGCGTTTCTGATCAACCTATCGACACCCGTCGACAATCTGTCTCAGAGCCCAGGAATCGATAGCCCGCATGTCCGAAGGTACCGTTCCATCTCCGCGACCGCCGAGCGACCCGAACTCGAGCTTGGCAACTGACTCTGCTTCGGGCCTCTCTCACTCTCTCTCGCTGTCTATCCCCAGAACTTCAGTTAGTAAGACTGCCCGCTCGAATTCTGTCCACGCACGCCGTACCTCAATTCCCGTCTCGCCAGTACAGTCACCTCGTGCGGTACCTGTTCCAGTCCCCCCTCGACAAGGGTCCATACCATATCATGCACAATCACAGACGCACGGTATACGCTCGCCGTCAACAGAGTACGCACCGCTCGCACGCTCGGTCAACAGGGGCCATGCACGTGGCAGTAGCTCGATTGGGACAGGCAGCCTGGGAGGGTCGATGTTCCTGCCTTCTCCTGGAAAATCCAGCGTCCCTGCCTCCGCGGGTTATTTTGGAACGGCCCAGAGCAGCGTGACAGAATCAGTACAGCTCAGAGGAGCTGACAAATGGCTGTCTGCCTCAGCTGACCAGGCACTGAGGGGAGTGGAGAGTGAGGTCAAGGTGGTCAAGGGTGATACAGGCATGGAAGCTGCGGTGGATGTGAGTCTCCATCATGCTATCGCTAATGGTGTAGATCCTTCTCAGAAGCGGACTTCAGTGCCTCGTGGTGGAGAAGAGCAGCGATCCGCCGACTTATGGCTTTTTCGATGTAAGTCGAATCGTTGTGATCACCAGGCTGACAACCACAGTACGCCGACTTGAACACCTTTCTCCTACTTGTCCTTCAGGTTGCATCGACGGCATCCCAATCCTCGCAGAACAAGGCGACCTCCACTGAGTCTGCTGACCCGTTCGAATACGCCATCGAGGATGACGGCGAGGGGCAGAGCCATGGCATGGACCGGCTGGTCAAACGTTTGAAGCGTGGTGAAAGGGTGCAGGTTCGCGAAGTCTGTGGTGAGTTTTGAAAAACTTTCTTAGTGGGCTTGTGCTTATCACGTGAAGACGTATCGCAGAAAGATCCTTTCTATGCCTTTCCGTCCGAGACGCAACTGCGAACTCTACTGCCAGTCTTCGCTTCAGGAGTTCATCGGGTCGCAGTGACCGATCATAATTCAACTCCTCGGGTGCTGGATGATGCCTGTCTCTTAGGATACCTCTCGGCCTTGCAACCCGATCAAATTCCCAACACTCTCAACCTAACCCTCTCTGAGGTATCTTTCGGTCTCCCACTCCACCCGCTGGTGTCTCTCCCCAGCACTGCCTCTGTGCTGGACGCCATGCAGGTCATGTCTCTGGAGGGTTTGTCCGCTTTAGGTGTCTTGTCTGGTCCAGGAAGCTCATCATCTCGCCATCGTCGCACGAGCTCGACTTCGTCCGGCAGCTCTTCCGGTGGACTAGTCGCCAAGTCTGCCTCGCAGACTGCTCTCACTGCTTCACCTCTGCTTTTGCCCAATGCTTCGCCAGTAGTCGAAACCAATCCTTTCGAGGGAGGTGCAGCCATGAATGACCTTGTGTCCGTCGTGACTGCACGCGAGTGTGCTACGCTCGTTGTGCCGAGCGAAGGGAAGCGAGTCTTGGGGATGGGCCTAGGAGAAATGAGCAAATGCGTGCAAGTTGTCGAAGAAGGAGGACGAGATCGTGGCGAAGAGCGGGTGCCAGGTGGGTCTTTGACATCCCAGATACTCCAGCTAATTCAGCAAACAGTCCAGACGATCACTCAGCATACCACCCTGTTACATGCCTCGCTTCTGATCCTTGCGACCTCGTCATCTCGGGTTTTCCTCCGGCCGAGTTTCAGCATCTCTCCACCGTTGTCTCCCGTGCCCTCGCTCTCGACGTCGACCACTTCCCCTCCCGCTTCACCTTCCATCTCGTCGTTGTCTCTCTCTGACACTTACCTGTCCCCTGCGACCCCTCGAACAGGTCTTCCAGCACCTCCTCCTGTCCAGCTCTCGCCTCATTACGTAGTATCCATTGTAGACATCCTCAGCTGCCTCGCAAGAGCCTGGCATGACCGCCTTACCCCTCCACCCGCCCGACGGGAGTCAGGGGTGGTTGACTCTGTTGCAGAGGATGCTGGGACTGGTGGCGGTGAGTGGGATCTCGATCCCGCGGGAATGGGCAAGAGACGACGTGCGAGCAGTCTGGCGGGTAGTGACGGATCCGCGACGGCCGGAGTCGGAGCGTTCGAGTCCTGGAGATGGGGATGGGCTGCAAGGTGAGGTCTGGGATCATCCCT
Organism: Naematelia encephala; assembly: GCA_002105065.1. NCBI lineage: Eukaryota > Fungi > Basidiomycota > Tremellomycetes > Tremellales > Naemateliaceae > Naematelia > Naematelia encephala. The sequence continues at coordinate 24,412 of MCFC01000084.1, forward strand.
CTCTTCAACCGGCTCGACACCAAGTCGGATTCCAGCACCATGTCGTTGCTTCGTTCCACATCTGTGCTCTCATAACATCTGGCAACTATTCGAGATTATCGATCTACCATTGTACTTCTATCTGCCCAAGGGTCTCGTTTCATCATGCGCCAAGTCGTTCATCGTTCGTTGGCTTCATTCACATTCAACACCGTCCCCCTGTTGCCCACGTCAAGGCATTCACATTCAACTCACATTTCAAGATCTTCATACCCTTTATCTCGTCCCATAAGTACTCCAACTTATGGTCCCATCTTGTACCCCTACCCACTCTAGACGCTCTGATCCTAAACCCCCATTGCCTCCATGATTTGTATATGACCCGCTTGTAGTTTTGCATTCTCTCCGTATTTCATGTTGACAAGTTTGTTGATATTCCGAAACGTACTGCGAGGAAAGAAGAAGTCTACTTGTATTTTGTCGATGCCATTGATGAACAACTCGGTTGTATTGCCATGCTGTGAATGAAAATGGAATTCATGAACGTACAGGACAGTACAAGACCACAATGAGGCTGATAGTACATGACACACTATTTGTAAATGCAAACTGCTGTACAAAGAGCACAAGCTCGACTCTGGTCGAGCAGCTCGATACAAGAAGCATACATCCCCCTCATGCTCCGGCTCTCTCGCCTATGACACTCTCTCGCTCCCTATCTCCTGCGCAGATTCGATTTACTTCAGCGACACCAAACCTCTAGACCGTGTACCCCTGCTCCTTCCCCGTCCCCCTTTCTCCAGCGCACTCAACAGGTGCAAAGGCGGTGCTATTGCCTGATACCAAAGAGCGCTCCAATAGCCACGCCAATCACGGCGACCGTCCCCATTCCTCCTCCACCGTACGCGGCAAACCAGTGATACCATCTCCTATCGACCGTGTCAGCGATCAAATCCAACACCTACTTGCCAGCTATGATGAAGTTGGGACCACTCACGTCTGTCTTATCGGTATAATCTCTCTTGCACTCTCTCCACCTTCAGAACTGACAAACTTTTGTTCGGCATAGAACGCCTTCATTCTCTGTTCCTTCTTTGTCCAAACATCACGTATCCAAAGCTCAAATGCCCTCGCTTCTTCTTTAGTTGCTAACCCCGTATCCCCAGGTGGCACGCTATCGTCCTTGCCTTCCCCCTCTATGATTTCGGTCGTACGAGGTGAGATTAAGCTTGGGATCCCTGAATCAGGAGAAGATAGATCCGAATACAAGTGCATGTGCAGGTGTACTGTTGGAGGCGGAACGGATCGAAAGAAGACTGAGAGGAGGCCATAATGGTCTTGAGGATAGTTTCCAAGAGGTATACCTGGGTAGCCTATGGTGAGGTCGAGGAGCTTTAGGTCTGGAACTTGTGGGATCAGGGTACGCAGGCAGAACAAGAGACCTGTCGAACGAGGATGAAGTAATGTCACAAAATCGTCCTGCCACGCTTTTTCAGCGCTAGAAAACAGAAGGGAAACAGGAACCTACGACACCCTCTCGATTGGCGTACTTGACACTCTTGGCTCGTTCTTCGTCACTCGGAATCGTTCCCTCTGGGAAGATGAGGAGCCACAATGGTGATCTCGTCTTATGTCTAGCCTTGGCTAACAAAGAGGCACTCTCGTCGGTACCGTCCGACTCTGCAGTTTCTGCTGGGTCGCGGGCTTCTCGAGCGAGCCTAGTGAGGGCTTTTGTAAGATTATCTCGATCTGCAGCCCAAGAACGATTGAGAAAGATGAATCGGAAGAATTGCTGCGCACATGTTCAGCTCTCTATCGCTAAACGGACAAGAAGAGCAGGAAAAATGTGAACGCACCATACCCCAGCCGACCACGGGAACTTTTTTCAGAGCGGCTTTGAGAAGGATTGTGATCCCCCTCGCATGTCCGGCATAACAAGCTAAAATCCAGAGATACATCCAGTCCGTGTAGGCTTGGTGATTCGCCATGACCACGAGTCTATCGGGCAGATTGATACGTGTCATTTGGCCAGAATCGTCGCGCTCGACTAGGCCAGCCAGATCAGGTGGGGCATCCGTCGTGATTACCAGCGAGGTGGGCCCGAATAACACCGTGATCATTATGACTGTTCCCCCGCCATGTAAGCATGCACCACGTGAGGCACGAGGGTATGAAGAAACCAGGAGGAAGAAGAAGTCGATGAGGAGCGAGAGAAGGAGGAAGAAGAAGTCGACGAGGAGCGAGGGAAAGAGGTAGAGCAGGATGCCAACTTACGACATCGCCCATAACCATCCTTAGTCCAACCAATGACAGACTCATACAGTCTCCTTCCAAAAAGAGGAATCAACAATAATGGTACAGCACAGAACTGAGCCGAGTTGACACCGAGATTCGCGAGGTTGAAGAGAATTGGGAATAATATCTTGGATGTGAGAGGGCCATGAGGAGGTCGGTCTTTGATTGGGATAGTATACAACGGTGGAGAAGGTGCCATGATGCTTGAACTGGGATATCCCACCACTAAAGAGTCGAGATGGGAGGAGAGAGGGAGAGAGGGAGATGAAGTTTGAGATGGTAATAGGAAGGGCACACGAGTACAGTTCGGCAACTTTGAGTCTTATGCCGGATGTGGAGAAAGCACGTGGCAGATCCGGGGTAAGGGTTGTAACTTCGAGATTCAGTACTCGAGTAAGACTCGATGCATAAGTGTGCTGGACATGACACAAATATCAGCACAAGCACTGGACCCACCTCCTGCGCCGTTGTTCCACACACATACCACCCTCGTACCACCAGAACATGAACCTCAGACCTATATCCCTTCACCTTCGCCCTCGGGAATGCCAACGCCTTCCCTCAAACGTCCCATCACTGTCCGCGCGGCCCAGCCTACGACTAGCGACGCAGAAGCTATCATATCCATAGGTCGGCCGGTATATGCAGCGACTTTTGGACCGACGTGCTCCGAGGCAGATCTGAGAGATTACCTAGATTCGACATATACCAGCCCACTCGTCCTTGCCGAGCTAACCGATCCAAACAAGCAATTCTTCATCGCCGTGCAGGACCTTTTGGAGGCTTCAAACAGCTTGGACACGGTTGTAGGTTTTGTCCAGCTCACAAAAGGGACAACGGAACCTTGTTTGGGGGAATACGACGATATCATAGAATTGCAGCGTTTCTATATCGCTCTGGACCATCACGGAGCTGGCGTCGCAGCGAGATTGATGGAGCACACTCTTAGCGTCGCAAAGCAGCAACAGTATCGTCACATCTGGCTGGGTGTATACGAGCACAATCATCGTGCCAGGCGATTCTACCAAAAGTACGGGTTCAAATCGGTAGGAGAGCACGATTTTTGGGTCGGTAGCGATCGCCAGACAGACATCGTATGTGTCAGGGAATTGGTACAGGAGTGAATTTTGGCGGCGTAGAATCAATAGACAGCATTATCGCTATGACTACCTTCTTTGCATTCAACAAATGTGACTCTGGTGACCTCGGTTCAGCCGTACTAGTCTCATTCAAGCATTACTTGGCAAAGCCAAAGTCGCTTGGACCGTCTGGTCCCATCAGCAGGACTGGTGGGCTTTATCACGACTTACTCGCTTGCCGTTGAGCGAGTCTAGACGTTGCTCTCCCCGGCTCTCTGCCTACCTCACTAGGGGCATTCTCGCTAGTCGACCGTCGATTGCCTGGATTCAGTCCACTCCCTGCTCCATTCACGCTCCTAAAACCGCGTCTCGAGGAGCCGGCGAGTCGTACTGCTGCGAAGTTTGGCTGTTCTACCGATCTAAATCGATTCGTGGCCGCCAAGGATTTGCTTCCAGATCCTTGAGGAGTCGGCACGAACGGGTGAGGAGGCTGATTCCCCATCGGAGTACCTGGAGCTGGTCCCCTCTGGAACATTAGATCTCTCCCCATAGGGGACACACTGATTGGAATCGCATGCCATTCGACATGTCCGAATCCTGCCTTCCATCCGAGTCGGCTACGACCTGACCTGCCGCCCCAAGCAGAGCCCTCGTCTTGATCTGCGTGCAGTTAGCACAGTCACATGCATTGGAGCATTTCACCTTGTCATAATTCCCTCTCAACCTTCTCATTTCATTATCGTTGTCTTTTAATTGATTCGCCATATCCTGAGCTCTGCGCGAGGCATTTTCCAGCTCCTTTCCGAGGTCTTGTTTCACGTCAAAAAAGCCACTGTGATGCGTGAACATGCTGACTGGCTATCTTGCTATTTGCCACTGATGTTTGTTAGTGATCAAGCTACAACGCGCACTAGGAATACACGCACTCTGGAGTTCACCATGCACTGAGTCAAGATCAGCTTGATTAGATCAAGTCGTTTGATTGCCAACTGACCACTCGCAAAATGCTGCTCCTTCTGTGCGAGCCTATCCTGAGTGTTTCTCAAAACGACAGCCTGAAATGCCCTGCGCCCAAATTGACCTTGGGTACATCCAACCCCTATCAACTCACGCTTCCTGAGAGGTCTGATACGTCCAGAAGCTCAGTGCTCTACCAAGTTAAGCCAGCTTGACCTAGACTCGAAAGAGAATGTAGCCTACTGACCTGGCGGTTATCTCCATGATCAAGCCGGGTGGCAAACCGGCCAGAATGGACTACAGCTGGTAAGCTTGCTTTCCTTTATGCCAGAACCAATGAGCTGACGGCTTTATAGTCATTACTTGGATTCAAATACGTCTCCTAGTACATTCAGCACGAGATATCATTCACTATGCAGACTATGGAGAGATCTAGACGGTGGCAAGCGATAGACGGACCACAATATCGTTACTGCTTGGTCAGCTTTTAACAGTGTTTCTCACAAATTAGCTGACGTACGGCTGGTCCAGATGTTGATCACATGCTGGGCAGCTTGATCCTTGTGTGAAGAGTGCATTGGCACACGGCACTGCCCTCGCATTCAGGCTGAAGTCTAGACAAAGGTCATTCCAACTTACCACAGAAGATGTCTGTATCAGGGGTTAGTAAGCATCACTGAGAAAGTAAACATTGGAGGTAAGGATGCTCTAGATGGAGAAGTGTGAGGGAAGTAGAGTTTCAGAGTAAGACCATACATACGGGAACAGGTTGTCACCACCGCTTTGCCCTGTTGTGCGACATAAGTACGACACCGCAAGTTGTTGCACCGTAACTCGTTTTCCGCCATTGACTCTCAAGACCCAATGTCTTGTTTGCAAGAAATGTCAAATTGAGCGAAGCGGTGATGTAAGTCAAACGTATGTTCAGGAAAGAAAAGAAGATGTCCGAGGGAAAGAAAGAAGAAATCATTCGCCACTAATCCAATACATTCAACAGTCGCTAAATATCACGGCAAATAGATTTCCGCCCAAAAAGCTTGTATAAAAGAAATAACCTCGGTACACCATATCATCTACAGGTCGGAAGGGACTGAAGCCCTTCGACATCTTGTTTTCTAACTCCTCGAAAATCCTCGAGGCGTTTACGCCTTCAAAAAGTTCGTGAGGACCTTGGAGAAGGTCTCGATCGCCTTCCTGGTCTCTTCATAGGTGGCAATCGAGTACGACAGCCTAAAGTAGCCGATACCTGCACCGCCAATAGAGTGCTCGCCTCCGGCATCGAAGCCGATACCAGGAGCGAAAAGCACAAGGTTTTCGGCAAGGTCGCGCCATAGAGCGGTCATGAGGGTCTTGGTGGCGTCTTCACCCTTGCGGACCAAAGCGTCGTAGTCTGGGTGGCCCGAAATGTGGACCGCAAGCCAGATGAACATGCCGGCTGTCTAGGTCAGCAGGAACAAGACGGACAATTAACGACATACCTGTCGGGGGAACAAAGGAAACAAGGGGTTTGCCCCTCGCAGACTGCAATCCGCGCTTCTCGTCCCACTTGGCCTCTTTGCTTCCTGGGATCTGCTTGGCGTAGCAAGTCACACCCCTGCCAAGACCGCCAAAGACATCCATGACAGCATCATTTCGCTTGATGCCAAACTCGCTGCTCTCAAATTCGAGGTGGAAGACGTCATCAAAAGTGTCGCAAATCCAGTTCCTTCGCATCTTGTATACAGCCTTGATACCCCTCAGCCATCGGATGTAACCCTCAAAGCCCCAAGTTTGGAGAAGAGTGGTGGTCATGGCCGTGACGAAGCCGGATGGGGCCTGAGTAGACGCTTCAGTGGCCCTGGTGAGTCGCTCAATGAACAGCGGCGAGGTCGTGAACCAGCCCAAACGAGAGCCGGGACACGATGTCTTGGAGAAGGTGTCGAGGCGGATGACTCGGCCCTGAGTGTCGTACTTGAGGTAGCTTGGTGCGAGTGCTCGAATGAAAGCTTCATTGCCTTCTTTGCCCTCCTTCTTTTCTGCCTCGACCTCGCGCTGAGCGAGAACCGAGGTGTTCGGCTTGAGGCCCTCTGGCTTCCAAGCACCAGTGTACTAGATTGATCAGATATAAACGCCGTGGAGATGACTCACCAAGCAGTAGTACGGCTCGTCCTCGCAGATAATGACATCATACTTGCAGCAGATGTCATAGATGGCCTTCTTTCTCTCACCCATCATGGTTGCACCAGTAGGGTTCTGACCGGTAGGCACAGTGTAGAAAAGTTTGGGCCTCTTCTTGCCGCGCTTCTCCTCGTCCCAGTTGGCGAGTACCTCTTCCATGTGCTCGGGGATCACACCCTCTCCGTCCATTTTGATCGAGATGTTCTCGACCTCGAGGGGAAGGTATGAGTTTTCAGCTCCGGGGTATGTCCATTCCTCGACCAGGATAGCATCGCCTCGCTCGAGGAGCATAAAAACGACTTTGCCCCAGGCATCAGTGTTACCGCAGTTGATCAAGACGTCCCAGTCGGCGTAGGCCGGCTGGTAGATCTTCTGCACATACTCCCTGAGGAACAATGGCAATGCGGGTGGGCCAGTGGCAGACTGATACTGGAGCGAGGTGGCAAGCTGAATGGTAGACGGAGTGGCATTTTCGACGTATTTACGAATAGTAAAAGACTGGTTGTTGGTGGACGAACCAAAGAGCCACGAGAGCAGCGATTGCTTCGACTTTACAGGAGTTCGAGGGTTGTCGAGCGGCAGAAAGTCAGTTGGTAGATATTCGGCCGATAAGGTCTCGTATGGAAAGTATTGTGGCGAGGGGATTCCTATCGGAGAAGAGCGTCAGTGTCAAGACATCGTCCTTCACCAAAGACTCACCACCTGCCATGGTGATCATGCCTGAGAAGCAATCAGCATGTGTGCAGAAAGAGGAGACGTTGATGCCTACCTGGAGTGGTCATGTACTTGTAGAGATCCTTGAGAGAACTGGCAACTCGGTTCTTAGCCAACGGGGTAAGATGGTGGGTGAAGTCCAGAGCATTGGGCAGGCCGGCTGCGACAGCGCGAGCGTGGGCATCGCTGGAGACAGCCGAGCCTTGGGAAGTGAGAGTAGTATTAGAGGGAATAGCGAAAGAAGAATCCATGATGGCGCCTTGTGGATCGATCGGGATTATTTACAGAAAGTATTATTGACAGATATCGCAGATACCGTTTGTACAGTTGATGTCCGTGTACAGAGGGGATATCAGAAGAGATCTGAGGCTTTGGTATATAGATATAAAGAACAAGGCGGAAGAGGGGTTGGAGAGAAACGAGTCGATGGAGTGAGAGGAGCAGAGATAGGGTTACTAAGATCAGAGACCGCATGCGCGCACCCCCACTCGCAAGCGACAATCATTCTCATCGGCCTCCGCCGATTCCGGATTCTGCCCTCAAAAAGGAACCTATTGGCAATTCACCCGCAAGCACGATGACGTGGCAATTAGAGAGTCCTTTTGTTGGCTCTCAGCGTGTCGCATTGACATGGCCGACGATGCCTACAAACTCGCAAAATATGAAACGGGATTTGAAACGTGATGGGGAATCTCACTCTGTCGACTTGAAGCGTCCGAGCATTCGGCGGTCAAAGCTCATCATACCCCTGACGAGACACAATGATCGCTCAACTTGTTGTTGGAAACGATACTCGACAACGGTCATTGGTATCATTCGTGTCTTCACTAACGGATTTTGACTCTCTCTACCTCTTACTGAATGTCTTCTCTTGCGTTCCTTTCAACTTGGCCACTCCTTTGAGATCTCCCGTTGCGCCCGAAGACTACCTTCCTTTCTTTCGACACCACCTCCTCAATACCTTGTATCTACCGCGGGACCTTCTCACACCTTTGGAGGCCGACCCACCCTACCAGCTCCTTTGTTCTGGACTGGGCAGCGCAAAGGAGCATTCGAGCTATTCTAACTGGTCAGGCTTGGTATATAACCAGGTTCTGTGAACACTGTTGGCCCTTTTACTTGTTCTACTGAATATTGTCCCTTGACGTCATCATGGCCACACACACCCAACATCCATCCAGCCGAAGAGGACCACCTGCACAGGCGGATCCGCGAGCTGCACAGGGTAATCATCAAGGAAACCCACAGGAAAAGGTGACAAAGGGTTCATCGGCTTCAGCGCCTCGCAAAATCAAGTTCAACGTCGGTGAGATGACAGCCTCTGATATAAACTGATGTTCAGGTAATGCCTACCATGTCGTGGACGTGATAGGTGAAGGAGCTTACGGGGTCGTCGTCTCGGCCGTGCACCGACCGTCGGGTACAAAAGTTGCCATCAAAAAGGTTACGCCATTTGACCACTCCATGTTCGCCCTCAGGACGTTGAGAGAGTTGAAGCTGTTGAAGTATTTTGCTTCAGAGGGTGTCTGTGAGAACGTAAGTCGTGGCATTTCAAAGGCTGAGTATAGATCATTTCCGTGCTCGATATCATCAAGCCAACCTCGTACGAGGACTTTAGAGAGGTGTATCTCGTGCAAGAGCTGCTTGAGACCGATCTGCATCGCGTTATTCGTACTCAAGATCTCAGTGACGATCACTGCCAGTACTTCCTTTATCAAACATGTCGGGCTCTAAAGGCTCTTCATTCGGCCAACAGTGCGTGAGATCACACTGCTCTGCTGATACGCAATAGTCATCCATCGAGATTTGAAACCATCCAATCTGCTGCTCAATGCCAACTGTGATTTGAAAGTCTGCGACTTTGGTCTGGCACGTAGCACTGAAGCACCGCTGAATGACGACAAGAACGGTTTCATGACGGAATGTGAGCTGCGCATGTCGAAGGCTCCTGACATGTAGACGTGGCGACTAGGTGGTATCGTGCGCCAGAAGTCATGCTGTCTTTCCGAAAGTACACCAAATCCATCGACGTGTGGTCTGTAGGCTGCATCCTGGCCGAGATGCTCAATGGCAAACCCCTCTTCCCCGGCAAAGACTAGTAAGGCTCTTCTTTAAGGGCAAAAGCTGACTCGTTCAGCCATAATCAGCTTGAACTCATCCTCAATGTGCTTGGCACACCAACGATAGACGAATTCAACGCCATTACTTCGTCCAAGTCCAAGAATTACATTCGTCAAATGCCGTGAGCACATTTGCGACAGCCAGAACCAGCTCAACGTCCTTTAGTTTCCATCGCAAACGATCCTTTACATCACTTTATCCTAATGCTAGCCCTGCGGCTATCGATTTTCTAACCCGAACTTTGACCTGTGCGTCGATTCATTTCAAGATGATGCTAACGTATCCAGTCGATCCCCGTACACGTTTCACCGTCGAGGATTGTCTCAGGCACCCATACCTCGAAGCATACCACGATCCCGAAGACGAGCCGACTGCTGCTCCGCTTGACCGGTCGTTCTTTGAGTTTGATGATCGCAAGGATGAAATAACGAGAGAAGAGTTGAAGCAGCTTCTGTAAGTGAATAGACTAGTCAATATCTGACCCTCAGGTACGATGAGATTATGGACTTTGAGCTGGTGTGAGTAGTTGCGCCACGAGGAGAGCAGGCGCCATGTGGTGGTAGCGTATCTGTGCATCTCTAGCCATCTGTATTTGAGCTCTTGTGATCTTGTGCGATGCAAATGCCATGACGATGTAAAACGGTTTGGAAGCAGTGGAAGCAAAAGCCGGATTTCATTACGCGGGAGGATTTTTTTTTGGTATCGCGGTCATCTATTTTACGTGTGACGCCTGTTTACTTGGTTTGGATAGTTTGCTGGAATCGGCAACGGGGCCTGCAGCTTGGACGCACGCAGCCTTTTCCATCGTCTCTTTACACCTTGGAACGGCCTTGACCTGTTCCCAGAGTCACAGAGCATGCCATACAAAGCAGCTTTGGAAAGATAGTCTTCACCCAGCCTCTCCCATCGCCACCCCACCATTCGTTCTCGTCCCACGTAAAGAATCCCAACACCTCTCTCCGTTGGACCTTGTAACGTCGGATGAAACGATAGCGTCAACATTGTCACTACGGTCGAGGCGGTCACCTTGTGCTTCCTGCATCCTCATCGAGTCGCATCTCGTCGATTGTTTTTCATTTTCTCGATCCGAGTGAAAGATGTCATCGCCCGCAGAAAGCTCGCCTGCAGAAAGTAGCAGTACCGGTAGACGGAGTGCAGGGGGAGTCATGGCAAGTCCCACATTTCAAGGTGAGGTCTAGCTGACATGATATTTCAGATGTCTGCATCGTCCTCTTCGTCGTCGTCCTCACATCCCACGTCCACTCGGCCACCCGGCACTGCAACCAATTCACCACATCCTATCAACACTACAGATCTCTCAGACCCCTTTGACAACACTTCTACCTTTGCAGAGGATCCATTCGCCCAGCCTTCTAGTTCGAGCTCTTCGGGCGAGGACGATTCGCATACCCAAAACCCTGCACTCCAACCCCAATTCCACTATCGTTATCCCATGACCGCTATGACAGTGGACGCACAGAGAGGATCGGTCATGATGGTCCCTCATCAGTATCGGTCCACTACAGACCCTCTCTTGCACGAGGGACAGCCCATCGATGCAGAGTTCTCCAGTGCCGGTCCCCCTATCGAAGGATACGACTTTGAGACGACTGCAGAGGAAGCACATCCTGTTCCCCCTGGCTTTACTAGAACGTTCTCAGCGCCATTGCCAAATAGAGTAGGCTTTCTTCGCCATCCTCTCTCCCCAGTCCACGATCCCCTACAGTCATATAGTGCGCACCCACCGCGATCGTCCTTTTCTGCATTCCCACCTCCATCTGACACCCCGCCGCTCGTGGATTCACATTCCTCTTCAACCTCCACGGCTGTCTCTTCCAATACTTCCGATCGAGTCGTTTCACCTCTCGAAATACTCTCTCTCGAGTTGGCCGACTCTGTTCAATCTGCCATACAAACACTTCTCCATCTCTCCCCGCCCCACCTGCTCGACAATGCCAAGGAGCAGTACTCGGGATGCACTGTGCAAATGCCGACGACCTCTCTCACTGCCCTTCTCACCTCCATGCGCAGTCTCAACTACCTCTCCGCAAACGTCGTCGCATTCTGTCAGGGCCTGGAAAACGGAAAGGACGATGGATTGCTAGCGGGGCCGCCCAGCAAGAAGACGGAAGACTTTGATGTTGGAGAGTTGCTCCAGAACGTCGCCGATCTTCTAAGTGGCCAAGCATCGGCACGTGGCGTCGATCTGGTCCTCTTCCACGGTGATGTGGGTATCAAGCATATCAGTGTGAATGGCGATGGCGAAGGGCTAGGGTATCTCTTGTCTTATGTAAGTGATTCATCATTCGCTGTGCTCATTCAATCAGATTGTGCGACAGATTTTGCTGGTGGCCCATAAGGGCGACACTATCGAGCTCGGACTACAGATCATTCCCCAATCTCCGTCTGCGACCCCGCGCGTGGCTCTACCCCTCACAGCTGCTGATGTCGACCGACATCGGCGTTCAAGCCAGAGCGCCGAGCGTCGGTCATCATCTCCGGGCCGGACTCTACCTTCACTGCCAAGCGGACAGGTCGGCGGACCGCTGCTGTGCGTCATTGAGATTGTGCACAATATTTGCCAGTCACCCGACTCGGCCGCAGCGACACCCAAGGCTGAGCTCAACCCGTTCACACGACTAGCAGAACAGCGAGAGGCGGAAAAGCCGAAACTCGACACCTTGTTCTGTCGGCGTTTGCTACAACATCAGAATGCTTCTCTCCGAACTGACGCTCAACCATCGTCGCCTCTTGGTTCCGGTCTGCCGCGAAGAGCGTTTGAATTGTCAGTTCTCCTGCCAAGAGGCAAACCGTTTGTAGAGCCGCCGCAGCTGTCTATCGAAGAGGAAGCGATTCGACAGCCTTTTGCTACCCTTCGTCTGGCGCGCGAGCCGACTCTATCGGAACTGTCCGACTTTACAGAGTCGCTACGAGGCAAAAAAGTCTTTCTCCACGCCAACTTGACGAGCGTCTTTGCGCGCCATCTGACGAGTTATCTCGCTGCGTGGGGTATGGACATTTCGCACATCCCGATTGAAGAAGGAGACGGCTATGGCCAGACTGAGCAATCGTTCACACGACAGGACGCAACAGCGACTACACCTGCTACGGAACTGGTCCCAGGCATGTCCGGATTGACGTTGTCCCCTCCTGGCTCGTCTACTGGTGGCAAGGTCCCCGACAAATTCATCATCATCGATGACGATGTGACGGTGTTGCGACGCGAGCTGATCAGGATTCGAGCTGAAGCGTCGCCGATGGCGTTCAAGCCGCGACTGACCAAGCGACCCACGCTCTCCAGCCGAGCCCGATCGACACCACACGTCAGACAAGTCTCTGCGGGCTCGACGAGAGCATCTGCTCCTGTCCTAATCCATTTCACGAGTTTGGCAAATTACAATCAAGTTCGCGATGTCGTTTCGAACCACCTTGGGGCGCCGTGGGCAACCGGCGTAGGCACGTTCATTCACCCTGAAGTCATGGTCGTACCCAAGCCTGTAGGACCGAGGAGATTTCTCACTGCGCTTCACACGGCGGTGAACCAGCCCATGGTCGATCCGTTCTTCTCGCCCATTGCTACGAGCCCGCGATCGCCTGGAGGCGGATTCTTTGCGTCCATTCGAACACCCACAGGCAGTGAGCTGGGGCGCGATTCCGGCTTCTTTGACACTGTCGCGGAAGAGACGGCAGAGGAAGGCCGGCCTTCTCCGGAAACTGCAATCAAGCCCCGGTCTCCCTTGGGCGAGTATCCGCCATCGCAGGCACACATTGTCCGAACCGAAGCAGGTCTACATCTATCATTACCAACCCCTGGCGAAATTGTCGCCACACCTGCGTCGGAATACTTTTCCAATGCCACGTCCTCCCGCCCGGGATCATCGGGCGCATCTGGTGTGGTCATGCAGAGTCCTGACGGCCGACCATTTGGCATGTTCTTTGAGCCGCCCATCAAGGACCGTCGTGGATCATACTCGCAGCGCCAGGTCTCTGAATCTGCGAGGCGCAAGCCGTCAACCAGGCGGACGTCGGTCGGAGTGCCAGTGGACGAGATGGGGCATGCATCGCCCGTCCAATCGCCACAGAATAATCGAAGATCGTCGGGGATGAGCCAGGTCACCAATGAAACAGAAGATTCCAGTGGCGCGTCCAGGCGGGGATCGGGAGCGGGCATTCCTGGCGAGGCGGGCTCTTTGGGGAGGAGCAGTCGGCGCAAGACTCTGCCTGCATCAAACACCGACCCGCTCATCGCCATTGGTCGCGATAGATCCGCGACTCTCACCCAAGCAAACAAGCAGCGAAGCGCTGGCGCATCGCCCGGTATTCCTTCCCCCATTGCAGCCGAAACTCCACCCAGCGCCCCCGCCCCACCTCGCCATCGACGAGCGACCAGTGCCCAGACTGTAATTACGCTCGAGGACCGCATAGATGGAAAGGCTGGTGGTAAACCGAAGAAGCCCAAAGACGACGTCGTGGTTCCGCCAATCAATGTACTCATTGTCGAAGGTCCGTACGATGCCATGATGTTTGAGTCTAGAGCTGATGACCTGTAGATAATCCCATCAATCAAAATATTTTGAGCATGTTTTTGCGCAAGAAAAAGATCAAATATCAGACTGCAAAGGACGGTCTGGAAGCAGTCGAAAAGTGGAGGACAGGCGGATTCCACCTTATTCTCGTGAGTCGTGTGGCCTAGACTGTACTGACGCAACGCAGATGGATATCCAGCTGCCAGTCATGAACGGTATCGAAGCGACCAAGGAGATTCGCAGGCTCGAGAAAAATGGCAATATCGGTGTCTTTCCTTCGACACCGTCCAGCGAGATCACCCGTCCCGTGACCATGTCCGATGCCGTTAGCGGTACCGCGTCTCCCTTCCGATCGTCTGTCATTATCGTCGCCCTGACGGCTTCCAACTTGCAGAGTGATCGAGTGCTAGCTCTTGCTGCTGGATGTAATGATTTTTTGACCAAACCAGTGTCGTTGAAATGGCTCGAGAGGAAGATTGTCGAGTGGGGCTGTATGCAGGTGAGCACCAAGGGCATTCAGTACTGATGTGAACAGGCTCTGATTGACTTTGATGGTTGGAGGAGGTGGAAACGGTCAGACCCAATCGACTCGAGCGAGACCAAGAGAGGCTTCCAAGTAGGACCCCAGGCAGCCGCGCGCAATCTCGCTGGTCGACTGCGCATCGACCGTACAAAGAGCTCGCGTGCTTCAGCGCCTGGACCGGATATCCATGTGCAGTCTGCTACGCCGCCTATCCCTGCTGCAAAGGTAGAGGAGCCGGTTCTGGATACGACAGTCGCAGCACAGTCTTTGGAGGAAGCAAGGGAGGAGCTGCAGGTCATGCTCCCCCGTACGAGCACTGAAACGGATGTCCCGCCTGCGTTACCACCGGCTGACGCGGCCTCTTCACCACCCTCACTCGAGGCGATCCACGAGGAGCACGAAAACGCAAACTCGCCGCTTGTGCGGGCTCGTCAAGGTCTTCCTACAGCTGGGGTGGTTGATAAACCATTACCGCAACTTCCTCGGGAGTAGGAGTAAAAAGAATACAGGGCATTTTTTCTGAAGGGGATTCTGGGCTTTTTCTTGGTATGCTCGCATCAATTCATATCTCCATATTTTTTTTCATAGACACAGCCTGTTGAATCATACACGCAAGGCAGATCGGATAACTTGTTGGTACCAATAGTCCACAATACATGCATGGCTTGGTAATCAAGATGCGCGAATACAGTGAGCAGTCTAGAGCATTAATATCCGAGTCTCTGAAAATGAATCGTTGGTCACAAGCTGAGCTCGAATTTGCCATCTGAGGCAACCACTTTGACACTTTTCAGTATCTCGGCTAAATCTACCGCCTTGTCCTCTTTTTTCCCTTTTCCAAGTCGTTGGAGCCATTCGTCGAGTGGTACTGCCGGAGACTTTTCGAGCTTTGCGAGGTTTTTCTTTAGGCGTTTGAGCGTCTTTTCTGATGGGGTGGTTGTGGACTCGACAGGGGGTTCCGAGGTATCGCGTTTCCGTTTCTTTTGTGTATGTTCCTCTGATGGAGGTGTATCCTCTGACGTTTGGGTTTCGAGAGATTTCGAGTTGGCTTTGGCACCTGTTCCACCCTTGTCCCCTCTCCTCTTCTTTGCCTTTTTCTTGTCTTGTACACCATTCGTGATCGTAGTCGATGAAATAACCACAGGCTGAGAAGCACCATTGATAACAGCTTCTACCTGTTTTTCCTCTACAGGAGTAGAGATGGCAGAAGCAGCTGGTGATCCCCAAGACCTCATTCCATCTCGAGGTGCGAATGTATTTTCGGCAGTACCGCCAAATGCAGCTCGACCACCGCGGAACCCACCACCACCACCTCTACCGCGTGCTGCATAACCCCCTCGAGATGGGAAAGTAGGCGTGAAAGATGACGATGGAGCAGAGCCGACTTGGCCTAGGCGGGAAGGATGGATCGTCGAAGTGCTTGGAGCTGCTGACGGCGATGGAGCAGTAGATACGGGCTCAGCGACAGAAGGAGCAGCAGGTGGTTGAGGTTTGGTCTGACCCTGGTACATATTAGTCGATGGTACAGTTTGATAAACGACATGCAAACTCACCTTTTTAGGTGCTTTATATAGCGCCCCTTGATATTTTTCAGCCTCGGTTACACAAGATGTGTGGGACCTGAAAGCCGTCAGCAAAGCCATAGCAGTCAAGGGGATGGATGACTCACTTGTACGTTTGCCCTTGGAAAGTCGTAGAGCAGTCTACGGGGTGTGAGCAATGTAGCCAGACAAAAAGGAGCGACTTACCCAGGCAAGTGAAGCTGGCCCAACACCGCTGTCGATGTTGGTCGAGCTTGGGCTTCTTGACGGTATCTGCGCAGCCATCACACTGGAATGATACCATGTTGTAGATTACTTGGATATAGATGTAGTTTTAAGATGAGCAGACTACTTTTGAACTTTGACCAACTTTTTGCAGTCACGTGCAGTTCCCACGTGGCAGAACTCAGAAATCGCGTGAAGACGCGCTCTACAGCAGTTATTTTCTACAATCTCGAGGTATATTCTCTCTCTTCAACAGTGATTCAGCAACAAGACCTCTCATTAACTAAGGGTCGTGTCTAGGAGAAACCAAACAGTCTCATTGCATCTCACAGGAACCTCCTCAAAATGTCCAGATTAGGTGCCGAGCGTGAGTCGTCTAACCCATCTATCCTCCAGCGCTGACAGCCAGTAGCGCGGATCAACGCCCGCCTTATTCCTCAGTTCAAGGGACAAACGGTGCGCTTCACAGCCAAAGTGCTCAAAATGAGTGGAGATACCGCGACAGTAGAGTCGTCAGACAAGCAAGAGGTGAGTCAGGATAGCAGATCGCCTATCGTTTTCCGGCCTGGAGTGCAACGTCAGCATTTGTGGGAGGAAATCACCAGCATTGATAGTGGCATGACTGTATCAGTGCTGACATTTCAGGTCGGTGTTATCCTCGCACGAGTGAGTGGTGTATCTTGTCACAAATAGTCCAGTCAGCTCACGTCACCCTAGGATACCCATATCGCCACCACCTTTGTCGAGATCATTGCAATGGTCAAGGACGATCTCACACTGAAATGCTTGACTAGTATTGACCTCGGCGACTCGATCGGTGGGTCTTTTCTGGACTTTCGTCACTTTCGCTAATGGCCATACAGATATGAAAGCTGTGAACAACGTTGTAGACTTTGCAAACTCTTCCAAAGGAGCTGGCGTTTTATCATGAGAACGGATGATTTGTATACCAGAGCTTGTACAAGCAACTGACGGTTGTGTAAAATATGAATATGAACGAGATGCATATAGTTCACAAACGGCGAAAAGGAGGCTGGGTATCGTCGCCGGTGGTTTGCACTTGCATGTCTATGCTGCGTTTCGGAGGACTAGTACAGATCAGCGAGACACGCGCGGTGAACGGTTCAAGAGAAGACTCACCGAGAATGACTGAATCTCCACGAAGGAACATTTTTCTGAAGAGTTAGCCGAGCTTTGCGTGCAATGCACGGAACTCACGAAATGAAACGGTCCTTGTTCACTGGCTTCTTCCCACTTCCTTTTGGTGTTTCTGTCCACATCTATCATTCGTCAGTAACAGCTTGTTGTGTTTTGCAGCCATTTCATCCGTCCTGACGCCGATCTAGATACTCTCCATTGACGCTTGATCTAGAAACTCTCCATTGACGCTTGACCATTGGCATGTGCTTTCTGGACACTCTCCATTGACGCTGGTCCCTTGGCATTCACTTCCATCCATGGCATTCGCTTCCATCCATGTTCATCCGCAATGGACAAGGCTCGATCTGAATCTCAAACAGTCACGCACCTCTTTCACATTCTCCAGCACCATGTTAGCATGTCGGTCAAACGCCTTGACCCTCGCCAACAGCTTTTTGTTGTTCCGAAGCGATATCAGGACCTGCGACTGATTCCGCACTGATTGCTGTAAGACTGAGAGCGGGCCCTGGGAGATCTCATACTCCTCGAGCTCCCGGATCTGCGACTCGTCGAGCTCTGATTTCGGGACGTGGGCGTATTGACTGTGGAGGGTGATGGAAGTGGTAGAACATGACAGAGTGGCGGTCGGGTGGGTTTGAGAATCAGTCACAAGTGAGAGTAGTAACGACCGTCAGCAAGTCTCTCGTTAGATCAGAGAAATGTGGACATACCTCATGCTCAGATGTCCTTGCTGAAGAGCAACAATACGCAAACCGTTAAAGTCGAGCAGAAGATCGGAAATTTACGGAAATTACGAGTGTGGCGTTCCTGAATCCTCAAAAGTTGTAACTTGGCGCATCCATTTTGCTGTAGCCGTCGTTTTACTCGTTTTACTAGCAATACAAGATGCCAGCCTCACAGCTCACGCAGCTGAAGAACGCGCTCACATCTGCAGGAGTGAACCGCAAGGCTGCGTCGAAAAAGGACAAGAAAGCATGGAAGAAGGGTGGCGCACGAGAGGTCGACCGGCAAAAGACGCTCGCCAAGTTGGAAGATATCCGCAAGGGATTGAACAAATTTGACGAGCGAGAGACAAAGGTACGGCAGCTGGGAAATGACCACAACTGATCACTGCAGCTAAAACACGATGTTGGTGGAAGAAATCTGAAGGGAGTCAAGGGGAAACCAAGTGCCAGCAAGCAAGCAGGTCTCGAGCAGGTGAGTTTGATGCCATGTCGCTATTGACAATATTAGAGGAGAAAGTCATTGCTGCCTGAGCACCAGCTCCGAGGCCACACTGGCTCATTCCATGACCGTCGTTTCGGCGAGTCTGACCCGTCACTGTCGCTCGAGGACCGGATGCTCGAGCGATATACTCGCGAACGACAACGAGGTCAGGGCAAAAAGGGCCTATTTAATCTCGAGGACGAGGATGATGGCCTCGAGGGCTTTGATGAAGGTGGCGCGCTGGGAGGACTGACCCATGGCGGGCGGAGTGTCATGGATCTTCCGGGAGACGATTTCGTGGCACAAGGATTGGGGGAGCAGGATGAGGAGGAAGACCGAGGGAGAATCGACCGACGGACAGTGGGCAAAGGTCATTTTGGAGGGTTTGAGCAGGATGAAGAGGAAGATCTGGTGAGTCACATGAATGAGAGGACTGGTGCTCATGGATTGCAGCCAGAGAGAAAGAAGAGCAAGCAGGAGGTCATGTCCGAGGTCATTGCGAAGAGCAAGGAGCACAAGGTGAGTACTGTACGAAATACTGTAGACTGACCCAGGCAGTACGAACGGCAGATGCAAAAGGAGATGGACGCAGATCTGCGTGATGAGCTGGACGAGGACATTGACGGCCTTCGAGAACTGCTTCAAGACACCGCCCCACCTAAACGATCAATCCCCAACGTATTTGCCGGGCCTTCACGGCCTGCAGCGGGCAACGACACTGATTACGATCAAGTCGTTCGCACGCTCGCCTTTGACGCTCGTGCCAAGCCCAAGGACAGGACCAAAACAGAAGAGGAGCTCGCCATCGAGGAGAAGGAGCGTTTGGAGGAGGCCGAGGCGAAGCGTCTGCGACGGATGCGAGGCGAGGAGAGCGAGGACGAGGACGGTCCCAAGAAGCGGAGAAAGACGGGTGGTCAAGCTCCTGGTGCAGATGACCTCGAGGATGATTTCGTCGAGGACGATGAGCTGTTGGGTCCAGGGCTGACGAGAGAGGACATCGAGGACATGTCATTGCCAGATGACGAGGATGGGGATGGGGATGAAGATGGGGATGGGGACGATGATGAGGAGGATGAGGACGAGGATGGGGATGGGGACGAGGATGAGGATGAGGACGAAGATGAGGAAGATGAGGAGGACGAGGCGGCATCAGATATGACGGATCTGGATGAAGATCTCGAAGAGGACGAGCCGATCGTCAAAAAAGTAAAGGGCAAGGGCAAACAGAGAGGGCCAAAGTCTCAGGAGATCCCGTTCACGTTTGCCTGCCCTTCGGATATCGAAGAGCTAGAGGAGATACTGGAAGATTTGGACGATTCCGCGCTGGGGACCGTTGTACAACGTATCCGCGCCTTGCACCATCCAAGTCTTGCGCAGGGCAACAAGGAAAAGCTACAGGTGCGTTTGACAAATGAATACCACTGATCATCAGGACTTTCTTGGCGTACTACTCGACTATACATTGATACTCGCCGCTCGGACGACGCCTGCCTTTGACGCCATTGGCACGTTGACACCTCATATCATCGCTCTCGTCAAACTCAACCCGCTCACTGCTGCGTCGCATTTCATCTCAAAGCTGACTTTGATGCAAAAGAACCTCGCCAGGGGTCTCGCTCGAGGTGCTTCGCGACCCGAAGCCAGGACGTTTCCCGGGTGTCCGGAGCTGGTCTTGCTGCGCCTCGTCGGAGCCATCTGGTCGACCAGCGACTTTTCACATCCCGTTGTCGCTCCTGCAGTGCTCCTGATGGGTCAGTATCTCGGTCAATGCCGCGTGCGCTCGTTAGCCGATGTGGCTTCTGGCTTGTTCCTGTGTTCACTGCTTGCACAAGTGAGTCTTGTCTTGTGATTGTCTAACGTGCAGTACGAGAGCTTGTCGAAGCGGATCGTGCCCGAGGCCATCAACTTTACCGCATCGGCAATCTTGCTTCTTCTTCCACGGAGAAAGGGTGAAGCAGGCTCCTCGACGTACCCTGATCTGCGAGCGGCCAATGTCGACTTGACACTCTCTTCTAGCTCAACGCCGAGTGAGCGGGTCAGCTTGGCAAGCGTGCTGGCATCGGGGGCCGATACGAGCAAGGCGGACGTGGTGGGTCTTGCTCTTCGCCTCGTGCAGACTTTTTCGACGCTTTACGCCTCGTCTGAAGCGTTTGTCGAGCTCCTCTCGCCTGTACTGGAGGTTGTCGAAAGATCGCGGATTGCCAAACTTTCCGAGCATCTCAAGGTGAGTGTGGCGAGGGGACGAGCTGACGACAGGATTTACATGGCAAGACTGTCTCTTCACTCTCTCGGCAGCTCACGTTTGCTCGCCAATCTCGCCGACCTCTGGCTATCCAGGGACACAAGCCAATACCTATCGCGTCTTATGCACCCAAGTTCGAGTCGGACTTTGCTCCTGGACGACACTACGATCCTGATGTGGAGCGGAATGCGGCTTCGAAGCTCAAGTCGCAGTACAAGAAGGAGCGCAAAGGAGCGATCCGGGAGCTTCGCAAGGACAATCGATTCTTGGCAGGGGAAAAGGCAAAGGAGCAGCAGGAAAAGGACAGAGAGTACGAAAAGAAGATGCGGAGGGTCGAGGGGGATATTCAGATGGAGCGAGCAGAGGAGAAGAATATGGAGATGGAGAAGAAGAGGGAGAAGAAGAGGGCTGGGAGAAAGTAGCAGTATGCATTGCAAGTGGCGACAAAGTCCAGGGTGTATGATCCTTTGTATGGACGTACAAAGGATGGCAGTTTGCCTCTTTTATACCCAAAGACTCTAGCAGGTTGTAGGGGCAAGTCTCGCTTCTTTGGGACTCTTTCAGGTTTAAAAGCGACTGTTCCCCCTCAAGGACGGAAAAAGTCAACCGCAAATGTCCTCATTGACCACTTCGAAACCCAAGCTACTGGATGCTCAGCAGGTTCCCGCCCAAGCGACGAGCATTGTCAATGCGTCCAAGTCGGGTTCGGGTCGAGGGAGCATCACTTCGGTCAATGCCACTGATGCACCACCGATCGCCATTGCTTCGAGAGGACAGGGTCAAGGTGCAGGTCGGCCCATCAACGCTGCGAATGCGATGCGCGCAAGGGGATTGATGGTCCCGCCGCATGCTGTCACTCCAGGAAATACACCCAACAGTCTCGATACGATCAGAAGGCGCATCGCATCGACTGTTAATGGGACTGCGAGGGATGGTCAAGGCAACAAGATTGCGCCAAGCTACGAGTGAGTACAAGGTACACATGCCACTTAATTGACTGATAATGTATAGGAGGCGGTTCAGTGAAGGTCTGAACGATCTGGGGTAAGTGGAAGAGTTTGTATTAGCTGAGTAAGCAGTCGCCATTTCACAACAACAGACATCATCAATCATAACCCCGATCCGGCCAATCCAGAAATCAACGCAAGGTAAGTACATTGTGATACCTGTCCGAGAAGCTTAAGACTGGGCATTAGCTTGGCAGTTCCTGCACCAGGGAGATACAGCAACTCTTCGCCAAACTCGATACAGCCAAAGTATCTAGGCGCAGAGATGGCAGATCGACCCAGTCCAGACATGTGGCCCGTTTCATTCTCTGTCGATTCGCGCTCCAACAAAAGTGCAGACGCCACGAGTGAGTCGACCCATTCACAAATGTATCTGCTCGTGCTGATCCTCGCTCAGTCAAGGAAGAGCCTGAGCCTGAGGAAGCAAAGGATTGAGGTCAAGATAGAGATTTGAGATATTGCATGCATATTGCCTCGATATTTGCTTCCGTCAGATTCTGCTCGAGTGCCACAACTGAAATTTCGGTGCACTTTGTTCTGTTCGTTAATCTTACAGCGATGTCTTCGACAAAGGGCAAGGTAGGCAGCAGTGGTGCCATGAGGTGCATGACTGATATATGTAGACTGCGCTCGCACTTACAAGAGTATGGCACCATGTGGATGCGAACGATCGGGTTCTCGGTCGGCTTGCCAACCGAATCGCATACGCATTGATGGGCAAACACAAACCGACTTATGATCCTGCAGGTCAGCGTTCTCAGTGCGTATCAGAGCTGTACTGATGTAGGGCTTTGTAGTGGATTCTGGAGACTATGTGGTCGTTTCTAATGCCGAGGCGGTTCGGTTGACTGGTAAAAAGGGAACAGACAAGATTTACAGGCATCATTCTGGGTTTATGGGCGGATTGAAAGAAGTACCTATCACTAGAGTACGAGAGAAGCGACCAGAAGATGTGAGTGACAGTGTTTCAAGGGAAATGGGAAATGCTGATACGTGTTGTTTTCAAGGTTATCAGAAAAGCAGTCTCGGGCATGTTGCCTAAAAACACTCTCAGAGATAGACGATTAGAACGGCTAAAGATCTTTCCTGGTCAGGCTCCACCATCCTTGTTGGCAAATCAGATTATGAGCTGGAGAGATTTCGCAAAGACCACACCGGTACAGGCAGGGTCTGAAGCTCCGCGGATAGAGGACAAGGCGCAAGCATAGGTAGTAGGGGATCGCATGTATGTATCTATATCGAGAGCTTTCGAGTTAGTGAAGAGCTGCTCTCTGTGATTCCGCTGGGTGACTATTACTCGACGTAGTCATCGTGGTGAGGTCGAGATCGTGGTGGGGTCAAGATCGCGGCGAGGTCGAGATCGCGGCGAGGTCGAGTGTTCTTGATGGCAAGAAGTCGAGCGGACAAAGCCAGTAGACAGCATGTATCCATATTACAAGGCATGCAGTAGCACGTCTACAAGTAAGGTGTAAAGCGCTATCACAGTGCTCTCTAGATTCCCCTTGTGAATACCAAGTACCAACTTGACCACGTCGGTGACGAGTGTGGAAACAAGTACCAACTTGACCACGTCGATGACGATTGTGGAACCAAGTATCAGCTTGACCATGTGGATGACGAGGTAAGGAAATGTGTGCACAGATGATGCCAATGATACATGCCATGATAAACTACACTATGAGGATGAACGGTGCTGTATACAAATACAGTGTTTATTCCTTTGCTTTGATGATACCTAGACCGAGCATGGACGCTTGGACAACCAGCCAGTGACACGCGCAGGGATGATCAAGCGATGTGTCCAGTCGAGGGCATTGACGAGCTCGCACGCCTTTGAAAAGTCACCCAGTCCCGAAGTGGATGTTGGGCTAGATGGTGCGTCTGCATCTGATGAATAGATCAGAGGAATAGTAGAGGATGGACGACGTGATAGGGGTGGTGTGATCGGTAGACTGTTTTCAGACTGTTCAAGAGTCAGCAAAATGACATGACAAAGGAGGTGGATGAGTCATGGACAACTGACCTGTTCATCGTCTGTATCAGACATGGACATCTCAGGAGCCTCGTCGTAGACTTCTTTATCATTCGATAGTTGCTCGTACATTTCTCTCTCATTCGCCAGTTCCTCGTTCATTTCTTTCTCAACTACAGGTTCCTCGTAGATGGTTGGAAGCCGTGGCCGTTTCGCGACGCGATATTCATGACTCTCCATCCAGCCGAGAAACTCTGTCAACTCTGCCTCGCTCTCAAACGGTCCAAAATCATCTTGAACGTCCACGTTCACCTCCATGCTCTTGTCGTACAGTAAATCATCTTCGTATGATGAACAAGGGACTTCGGAAATAGTCACCAAAGTAGGTGACGATGCGGAACGGGATGGTCGGGACAAAGTGGAAGTGGAGGTAGTCACGCTTGGCAGGCGAGTACTCGTATCGTTGACTCGTTGAAAGCTTGAAGACATGCTTGATGATGATGATGATGCGATAGGTGAAGACAAGTCTCTCATTGTGGATATGATATTACACTTGTACACCGGGGATGGTACGATTATTTATCTAGTCAAGTCGAAAAGTTCGGGCATGACAACGCGAAAGCCGAGAGACCGAAAAAAAAAATACGAAAAAAAAACAACAATCGCCGGCGGGGCGGTCAATTTGGGCCGAAAGCGCGTCGCCAGTCGCTTTGTCACCTTTTCGGCAGCCAGCTCGGTGCTTGCTAAGGATAAATAACAGTAGTATGTGATCTCCGCGTACAACGACACACCCGAGGTAGATAAGAGATGCATCTGTACCACCCACATACCATGGCCGAAGGGATCTTGAACGTGTACGTGTCGGTACCAAATCATCTACTGGAGAAGAAAACAGATGTATGACATCAACCTATAAGAAATCGTCATGGTTTATAGACTACAAAATTATATATACAAAGTATCATGAGAAAATGTTCACGCCGCCCGGACTGCAGTGGGATGAAGCTCGACAAACTCATTAGGTGCAGCACTATGTATGATCAGCTGGGCCGGGTGTGACATGACTCACGCGGGGCGTAATGGTGTGGGCTGTCGAAGCGGACTTGGGCTCATCTCTATATCACTAGATTTCCATCCTCCTCTTCCTCCAAGATTGGCCATTCCACCGCCATCCAGGATCTGCGCTTCGACATCCATACCTGTTCGGCTGATCACTCCTGTTCGGTCACTGGGCGTTGTAGGACGGCTAGGCATGCGAGTTTCGGGCGCTTCTATTGTTTTGCTCGTTGGCGATGTCGAGACGGCAGTGTTGGATGAAATCGCAGTGGTAGCAGAGGTGGTCTGGGCGCTGGTTCCCGTACCAGGCGCTGGGTGATAATATGACCGTCGTTGTGCTCGAGTGTAGTCGAACACTTTAAAGCTAAGACGTGAGTGAGGTTCACTTTCCAAACGTACTGCTCCTCCATCATCCGCATCTCTGGAGTCATCGCCTCCACGTCCTGGCCTTCTTTCCGCTTTCGAGCCTTGAGTGGGTTTTCCTCCAGAAGCAGCTCCTCGAGCTCGTGTGTCGCGTCGAAATTCGCTCGTTTTGACTACGAGTCAGCACCGTTTTCTACCGGTGACGTACATCTGGCTCAAACGGCGGGACAATCTCTTTTCGATGTAATGCCCCCCAGTCGAGGCCCCTGAACCACGGATGTGCTTTGATGTCTGCCATGCCGCCTCCGCCAGGCCGGTATCCCAGCCGTCTGTTGGGATCTCTCTCGAGGAACTGCGTGTCAGCGCAATCGAGCGTGTGGACCTACACTCTGAATGGCCCGCATGCCCTCGGTCGACACCTTGCTTGCGGCGTCTTCTGGCCACGACAGCGGCTCGTTCAGAATCGAGTTGGTCAAGGCTGTATTTGTCCGACCGCGGAACGGCCGTTTGCCAAAGAGCAGCTCATACCTAACGTCAGCAGAGACCAGAAAGTCGCTTACCCTAGGATGCCAAGAGACCAGAAATCGACCGGAGCAGAATAGCCGCGCTTGGTCAGGACCTCTGGCGCTGACAGGTCAGCTGCGTTGGGACTTGCTCGGCTCACCCATATAAGCCATGCTTCCCGCTACCCCAGTCAACAATCTGCGTTCTGAAAAGTGGACGGCGATATTGAAATCGGTGATATGTGCGTGCCCGCGCTCATCGAGCAGGATGTTGTCTGGTTTGAGATCGCTGTATTGGTCAGACCAAGCGTGGACCAATGCTCACCGATGGACTATCCGTTTCGAGTGCAGGTAATCCACAGCACTTGCAATCTCTGCCATGTAAAACCGTACCGTCTCCTCGTTCATCGCACCTGCTCGGTCCAGATGGACTGAAGAATCAGCACAAGCCTTGGCTCCCAAGCTTACATCTCAGGTCGCCGCCCAGCATGAGATCCAGGACGAAAAAGCAGTTTTCATCGTCCTGAAACGCGTACCGCAGGTTGACCACGAACGGATGATCAATCTGATATTAGTTGGGGGTCGATAGTGAGCTCACCTCCTCGAGCAGACGCCGCTCTTGCACAATGTTTGCAACCGCCTTCATCTTGACGCATTTCGCCTTGTTGATGTACTTGAGTGCGAACAGGGTCTTGGTATGTTTGTGCTGCACAACTCGTACCTTTACCCAGCGTCAGTATATCGACAGCGATGAGGTCACTGACCTTTCCGAAAGCCCCTTTGCCGACGCTGCGAAGGAGGTAGAAGTGGAAAAGGTTGACCTCGCCCTCAAAGTCAATGGCCTAAAGGATGAGCACACACCAGTCCAGATGTCACGGACCTCTGGCTTGCAGCACGCCGCTCCCATCTTGAACCCTCCCCCCGGTCAAGGGACACGGGAGAGGCAGGACTATGTCTTTTCGAGATGAAGCAGTTCTGCGGCGTCTCTAGCAATCCTGTCAGAGATACTCTTGCCAGACCCAATAAGCGACATGAAGCTGGATGACTTACGGAAGCTGGTGTGGGGCAGCTATCAACTGTTTTCTCTCAGGTGTATGGTGATGCGGATGGGAGAGTAGCAAAGAGAGAACAAGGTATATTCCACAAGTGAAACCTGCTTGGCGGCTTGTGCGTAAAGGCGGGGCTCATGCGCGACGGAATCAAAAAACCCGGATTTTAGTTTGAGACGGGGCGATCAAAAGGCGGAGTACGTCATCCTAGAGCCGTGCCTGGGTCATTAGGGCTGGTCGTGGAGGGGTATCTTCAATGACCTGACTCTGGAGATGCGTATCTTGCTGAGGACCTTCCTGATCCCGTCGTCGTTCAAAGACGTTAGATTCTATGCATCTACTGCCTCAGATTCTATGCATCTACTGCAGCAGCTTGGTCATAGTTTTAATGACCTTTTCGCACTCGTCCTTGGTGCCCACGGTGATACGCAGGCATCCAAAGCATCCTCGCTCGTTCCCTCTATACCGCACCACGACGCCTAGTTTCTCCGCCATGGTCTTGTACACCTCGCCGGCTTTTACATTGCTGGGCTTGCCGTCGGCATCGAGTATCTCTGCGAGGACAAAGTTGGCGTGGTTACCGCCCAGGATCCGGCCGACCCCCTTTACGGACTTCAATGCGCTGATGAGCGCTTTACGATTCTCGTTGAGCGTGGCCACTGCTCGAGACATGGCGGCGAGACCCTGTGTCGTACTGGCCGCAAGGGCGAGCGAAGCAGTAGGCAAGGAGACGTTGTATGGCGCTTTGGTGTTTGTCAAGATTTGCACCAGAGGTGGAGGCGCGAGTAGATATCCCAGTCTGTTATCAGCGTTTGATGATTTACAAAAGACATACCGGATAGCAGCGAGACCAAAGCTTTTACTGAGTGTCTGTGTGACACAGACGTTTGCATACTCGTTGACAAGAGCTGCAGCACTGGTATTGGCTGGGGAGAAATCAATGTATGCCTCGTCGACGACGACGACGCCTGAAAAGTCTGGATTTTCCAGAACTCTCTTGATGGCATCGAGCGGGATGAGTGTTCCTGTGGGGTTTCCAGGAGAGCAGATGAAGAGCATTTTCAGATCTGGATTTTCCTTGAATGCTTGATTCATCTATCGTCAGTAAAGAACTTGATCTACACTCACAGCTGGCTCGTCGAGCTGGAACGCTCCGCCCTCGGTCACCAGTGGCACCTCTAGCACACCGACATCGTTCACATTGGCGGTCACCTTGTACATTCCATACGTGGGTGGAGTAGTCATGACACGGTCTTTTCCAGGGACACACAAGACTCTGTAGAGCATATCGATCACCTCGTCACTGCCTACTCCTAGAAATACCCAGTTTTCATCTGGAACGCCGCGGAAAGATGCAATCGCTTGTTTCAGGTCGTCGTGCGTGGGAGAAGGATACCTGTTGAGTGAACTGATGTCGCTGTCAGATAGCAGAGATAGGGTCTGCAGAGCCACCGGATCAGTCGGGTCGGTAGTACCATCGATAGGGTTCAGTGAAGGCAGGGCGGGCCCCAGTGCGTTCTCGTTGGCATCGAGAAGAACACCCTCAGAGTAGTCGTCTCTTGCACAGCGATACGGCGTGAGCGCGAGGATGTTGGGGCGGATGAGGCGCTCGAGAGAGAAGTGCGCTGGGTACGAGGGGCCAGGCGTCTTTAAACCGAGAATAGGCATTGTGTACAGTGTAAGAAAAGGCAGCAGGTGAAAACCGAGATTATCGCGAGTCGGCACTGCCACGTGGTCTGCCTTGTAGATTAGATCCAATCCTGACGTGGTAATACAAGGTGTCCTACTGTATTTCCATGCAGTAAGCTGTTAGACACTGTTGACATGCACCGTTTGTATGACACCACTTGTGCTTATGTACAACGACGTGGCATCGAGATCTACCAGCAAATGATATTCCATTTTGATAAGGCCCCGTGGATGGAGGTATCATATGCATACAATGTCACTTCTTCATGCTGGAACGCCCACACGCATGCCCGCAGAGGCGCCAACGACCTCTTTGCCCTCCCAGAACCGCGGCAGCTCGTTTCCGGGGATAAAGTGCCGCTCGACCTTTTCCTTTGTGATGACACACATGCGGATGCAGCCTCCTGATGAACCGTCTCGACCCATTGCGAGCGAGAGAGCTGAGAATGTTAGGATGCTGATGACTGGGACCGACTGACTGTTTTTCACGAAATTGACCGTCTCCTCTTCACTCCAACCCTCTTGATACGTCGCGTCACAATATCCGTACACGTACGCAGAGCCAGAACCTGAATTGTCAGCAGCTGCGCGGTCGTAACCAACCCACCTCCAATGGCCCATGGCTGCTGGAACATGCCCCCTCCAAGAGGAACGTTGTAGACGCTCCCACCATTCTCCTTGTCCCAGCCTCCAACGATGATCCCTGCACTCAGTTGGTCCTTGTTCTCGTAGCATAGCTTCTCAAACATGGCCGCCACAGTGTTGACTGTCGGAGGCTCGCCATAGATGGCAGTGTAGACCTGAGCATGTTGGTGCACTATATCGGCGACAGCCTGAGTATCAGCTGCGGAGCCTGATCGGCAGCAGTAGACGCGGTCGTGGATGTGCGTGAGCTTGTCTGTCACTCGATTTGCCTACGGTCATCAGCTTTGTGGGGTGTACAGCGACGAACGATATAGCTGCCTGTCGTCGTCCTAGAGTCGGCACCAATCACTACACCCCCTTTGAACTGGACGGCCATGATTGAAGTCTGCGGGGTCAGGTGTGATACTACGCTGCAACCAGAACACTCACTCCCAAGTTCACCTCGCCATTCTTCAGGTGATTGATGTCTACCGAGTTGATGTTTGCCATGTTGCACGAAGTTGTGTCGAAGTAGACAAAGATGAAGCACAGACGAAGCGTTGCGCAAGCGCGAGCGCGATGATTACACGTGGCATTCTTTGCACGTATCATCCATCAAGGCTCGAGCCGCGGCAAGCACTCTTTACATTGCTCTTTACAACTGACGCTATATAAGAGACAGGTGCTCACCGTGACGTTGTGACCGCTGGGTCCCGGCCCTCTTCGTCGTCTGGCGATGCCTTCTCTCCTTTCGCCTCCACCATCTCGATCGTACACACCGCTCGCGGACGAGCCGCCTTTTGGTAACACCGCACCCACCAATGGGACCATTGTCTACTCGAAGCGGATACCTGCAGATCGCCTTAGGTCCGAGTCGGAGGAGACTCTGTCGCCTGGCCCCGACCGAAAGGGCAAAGGCAAGGCCGTGTTTGCAGAAGACGACGGCGATATTGGGCAGATCAGGCGCGTAGATTCATTGGCCAAGGGCAAGGGCAGGGCATGGGATGTCGAGCAGGGCATTGAGCGTTTCCAGGAAAACGAGTACCCTCCTCAAAATGAGGAAACAGAAGAGGAGCGCAGAGTACAGGATGTGAGTTGTGGGTGTTTACCCTGCTGATCAGTAGAATCTGGCCAAGTTTGCAGCGCGCGACATGGCTCGTCGGCGGGCAGCAAGGCTCTCGAGACAATTACCACCCTCCACGACATCTTTCATGCGTCGCCCGTTCTCCATGCTGAGCTCAGGCAGCACTGAAACCACTCGGGCAGATGGCGAGGTGAGAGCTCTTGAGGATCAGCTGACTTGTGCAGCCGCCAACTTCCCCACAATCCAAGAACAATCCGTACAATAATCCATACGACGTACAACCCACATTTTCCCCAACTCCAAAGATGGTCGTCTCTCCTGGGCCTTCTCCTTTTGCAGATCAATCTCCACTGAATTCTCCCACCGAGGGATTCACGTACGGCGGTCCCTCATGGCGCGGTGGCGAGGCGGCAGTTGACCGTCCAGCCAGCCAGCGCGGCGGAGACAAATGGTGGCATGCTCTCTGTGCTTGGGGAGAGGACTTGGACGGAGGTTTCGATGGCGACGGCGTGGACGACGGGCGGCAAGCGGGACGGACTAATCCATTCGAGTGATCACTGTTGTAACGAACATTATGCATGTAAAGCGCCACATTCGGAATATCCGTAATTTCCGGTCAGGCCAGCCCTCAGTTCCTTGTCCACTCGATGCATGCTATCATTAAACGTTTCAGCTGCTTTGAGTTGTGATAGCCCCGAGTCGTAACGACAGTCGGTGTGGGACTTGAGCTCGACAACATCAACTGATATCCGCCCCTGAAGGCGCGCGTCGGTAGCGGCGCGTTTACAGCATGAGGGAGACGCGCGGGTCTGCAGCACGAGAGCGTGAGTATTCCATCTGGCAGCTGTTGACGAGCAGTCGAGGCGCCCGTCAACAAGCGCAAGCGCTCTCCAGTACCTCTCAAGATTGTTCTACCCTCTCCTGCGTCGTTAGAGGAGCAAGAACCAAAGAGACAGAAGATATCAATCAAGATCAACAGACCAAAAGTAAAGGATGCGCTTGGACAAGACGTGCGAGCTGCATTGGCTCTGGTCATTGCTCAGTATGTTCATGCGAGAAGCATGACTGACATTTAGAATGGCAGAAGATCTACCTCCACCTCTGAATGGGATTCTTGCTCTATCTTTGCCTCCGAAATTCGAAAAAACAGACGAGAATACGCTTGGGTACCTGCTCCAGCAGGACAACCTGACATGGGATGTCCTCGTCGTGAGTCTTTGCGTATGATGAGTCTGACAGCAGAACACCCTGCACACGTTTTCAGAAAACCTTCTCGTACCATGTGCTTATCCCAATCCCATGCCCTCGCTCTCACAATTCCACCTACCTATCCCGCCACTGCCATCGCACTACCCCCCGCACGCTATTTACAACTTTTGTGCAGCCTTGCACTCTGTCATGCTGCAGATTGAGCCGCACGTCTCGACGACAGAATCAGAGCGCTGGGCATTGGTGCAGAGACAGGGCGGGGACTGGTTCACGAGCAGTGTGGATTTCAGGCAAAAAAGCTCATTGCAGGATCTGGCAGCAGCCGGCGACAAGTTTGGTATGTTTGCTATAATGCAGTGCTGACTTTAGGCTATGCGACGGCCGTAGCAGTTCAGTCTGCGATTGAAAAACCTGGAAATCCTTCATCATTGTCAGAGTCGCTGTTGCGGCGCGCGAGTCTAAAGGCGAGCAGGTGGAAAGAGGCGAGGGGTAGTTTTGGCAGTGTCACTCGAGGAGGTGAGCGGATGGTAGAGCGAAGCTGATTCAGTCATCATCCCACCAGTCACAACGGCATCCTTCACCCCCGGATTCGCACCTACTTACGACTCGACTTTCAGCACCGGCGGATTTGGTTATTATTCGACCATCCAGTCGATGCACGAGCGAACACGGCATAGGCAGTGGAGCGCAACGGTGAACAGGCCGCTCGAGTTTGGGTATTGGGGGTCACCTGATACGAGCACCCCTCTCGAGACCAACGCCAGCCTTATTGCCGAGTTGCACGCATGGCAGGGGATCCGAGTGCGAAGAGGAGAGCAGGCGCCGTCAGATCGAGAGCAAGAAATTGGTGAGTGTCCAAGTGACTGAGCTGACCATAGCCGATGCTCTTTTATCTTCCCTCACGGATCTCGTGGCGAATACAAGCCCCAAAGACCTCGTTTCGTCAGTCAACGCACACGACCTGGCCGACCGGTTCCTCCCTGTTCCCTCACCCGTCTTACGAGGCACGCTCGATCCTAAACGGCCACACGCTATACACGATAACGCCACCCTCCGACCCGGCGTAGCAGCTCGGAATGCATATCCTCCTGCACCTGGCAGGCCGACACCCGCTTCACCAGCGCCATGGCCAGACCCAAAATCCGCAACTACATATACGCGACCTGGACCCGGCCCGTCGAGATTGAGTCAGAGCTTTAGACCGAACCCTTATGGTTTGGGTGCAAGAGGTCCGGGAACATCACCTTCAATGAGACCATTAGGTACATAGTCATAATGTATGTTTGTTGTTTAAGTGGTGTATACCGTTCATAGGCTCATGCTATCGATACGGGTCATACAGCCTGTAGAACTTATAGAATTCAGGCAGTCATACGATTCATACGGGTCATACACCTTGTAGAACTCATGGAATCATAAAACTCATAGACTCATGCTCGCCTTCTCTAACTATGATTAACGCTTGGTGCACAGTGCATACACGAGCTCCACAAGCGTACCATTGGCCATGAATAGACACGCAGCATCTCGCACCCACGTATACAGTAAACTCTGCGATGCCAAGAATGCATCTATCAATTCCAGTCTCGATGATAGGCCCGCTCCCACGTCAATACTGCCACGTAGAAGGGCTCATCGGGTCTGTGTACTGCAACGAGGGATCGGTTCATGATCTGCAAGGAACTCTGAAGACGATATCTTGGAAGAAGGGGTCTGCCATCATAGCTGAGTTACGAGTGGCGATCTGTCAGGACTGCGACTTGGGGATAGAACTGCCTCTGGGCGAGACCTAGACTGTGGGAAGTAGAGTAATAACTGTGGGAAGTAGAGTAATAACTACAGCGACAAGAGATACATTCTCTGGGGAACTCGTAGTCTAATTCTAGTCTTTATATACCATGTACTCTTATCTTAACTTCAGGGAAGTTAAGATGCTACTAGCTGTATTGGTCCTAGCGGGTCCTGACACGATCGCCGTCTACAACGACCGCCATGGCTCTTGCAGGAATTTCCTGATGGCCAAGACAACTTGATTGCCAGTCTTCTTGTCCTCGAATATGGCCAAACCCACATTCGGCCACTTTACAAAGTTGGCGAGCCCACTTGAAGGACCAGAGTCTGTGGACGTATCACAAGAGAAGCGGAAAATAGCAGAGACACCAGGGAGAGTTGCTGTCAAGGTAGTCTGAGATAAAACTTGACAGGGACTATAGGAGTACAGCTGCAGCAGCCTCCTAACAGCACTTACAGAGAAGCTGTTCAAGATGGCCCATTTAATGGCACAGTGAAACATATGCCATGGATGAAGTGGTGCGAGTCATGGGAGAAGGGAGACTACGTGCATCGCTGGCGTGCTATGTCAAGTGGCGAAAGGTCATACATACGGTCATGAATTACGTTTTAGGCCTGTTTGATGAGCTACGATGATGCATGTCACTTGCCTGTTCTTTAGGGGTGTGTTCACGACACCAGACACCCCTTTCCTCCACGACCTCACTCTGGCAGTCTTTTACCGGGCACTTTGGTTCTGGGAGGCCGGTGATGCGGTACCACTAGAGTGAGCGAGCTCGACATTTGTCTTACCTCTGTGCGGCAGACTTTACCACACCATTTGGTCTCTCCAACCCACATTCTTTCTTCACAGATGATGCAGAAGACTGAATACCACTTTCGATCGACGGGAGGAGAGGACATCGCTCAAGATTAGCGAGCTCGACCGGTGGACATACCTAAGAAAGAGCTAAGACGACTAAAGGAAGAAGAGACGAAGACTCTTTCTCTCGTTCGGTTTCTCTCGTTGTATTTCTCTCGTTCTGTGTCTCCCGTCACACGTTTGTTCTCAACTTTTACAAGATTAGCGAGCTCGACCGGAGGACATACCCTAGAAAGAGCGAAGAAGACTGAAGGAAGAGGACTGAAGGAAGAAGACTGAAGGAAGAAGAGGAGAAGATTCCTATTTTCGTTCTCTCCGTTTATTCTTTCACTTTTCTCCTTGCCACCTGTTTCTCTCACATTCTTCCTCGCCGCCTATTGCTCTTACGTATCTCCTCACCAGTGTTTCAGTTCTACCGCGATGTCAGCTCACCCATCGTACGAACTCTTGTCCAATGATCCGCCGACAGTCTTCAAGGTGGATAGGCCAACGATGAGACTTATCCAGTGAGCTTGAGGCTGTTTGTCGCTGAGTTAGTCGTGGCCCGAGTCGACAGGGCACAGACAGGCATCCGTGGAAGGGAGCCGAGCAACGAGAGATGGCGTTTACCAAGGGTGAGCTCAACTGTGATCATGTCTGATGCCAGACTCTGCGCAAGTCTTCGTCCTCGATGGCAACTGGTTCAAAAGCTGGCAGGCGAAAGTACTTTTTGGACGACTTTTATGATTGATGCATCAATGGCACCCATTACAAGTACAACTACATAGACTTTGTCCTCCTGTGTGATTGCACAGACTCTTGTAATTGGCCCAGCAAAGGGGGCATTTACATCTACAGTCGTTTGGACACGGCACGTACACGCCTAAAGGTCCATGCACATGGCACCTGACTGCGTCGACTCTCTGCACCACCTCGAGGTAAATGCTGTCGGCTTGATGCGTCAATATTGCACGGAGCTGGGTGACGAGAGCCGTTTGGACAGTGGCGGGCCAGCCAATGGTGCCGTTTTCGGGGCCAAACTCGACAGGGATCTCGAGAGATGGGTCGCCCTCGTAAAACCATGTCGTGTAGCCATCGATAAAGTCCTCTGAAGACTGGACACGCTCGTCGACAATCGCGCGCATGGCCTGATTGCGATTAGGACCGGCAATCATAGCCGGGCACAGGCTGGGGTACGATCTTGCCTGAGCAGCGGTGGGGCGAAAACGCTGCAAGAGTCGCTTTGTAGGATTGACGAGCAGCACTTCAGCTGCTCTTGTCAGCGTTGTAGGATGGACCAATCACCTTGGCTAGGTCGTCGTATAGGAGATTGGGATTGTTTCCCATCTTTGCTCCCCACGCGGAGACGGTCACCGGACCAAGGTTGTCCAGGAGGTCCCAGGGCATCTTGGTGTAGCAATCGCCCTTGGCGTCAGACTATTCTCGTAGAGTCAATACCTTTTAGTAATTTTGCGAGCAATACTGCAGAGCGATTGCTTTCGACACCTCGGTGGGTGGGAGGATGATGGGACCTCCCCGGTGTTGGTGACCGACCAGCTTGAGTCGGGTACCGATAGATGGGCATCCCCCCTTTGACGGAGCTTGCCGGTTCTTGTGGTGGCGAATGCACTTGCCCAATACAAACTCCCCCGTGCGGGGGTTGGCCACTCCTCTGTAGAAGAAGTCGCAGCCTGGATTTTGTAGACCACGGATACTGATTGTCAACCGTCGAATTCGACAGAGACTTACTACATGGTGATCATCTTTACTTCCCGTGGAAAGTAGGCGTTTGGAAGGGCAGGATTTGGCTCCTTTTCCGGCATTATATTCAGGCATATGATCCGCCAGCAGCGGAAAAGGTTTATCGGATCGAGTTGCGGCTCCTTTACAAACGACACTTCTGCTAGCTTGACCGGGTTGAGGGGGTCCGTCTCGTCCGGGTGGGTCTTTCTCGATAAAAACTCGTTCTGGTATTTGTCTTCGGGGCGCCTATGATGGGCATCCCCCCTTGGACGCAGCTTGGGGGTTCTTGTGGTGCCTTAAGCATTTCCCTATAAGGAATGCTAGACGCGTATGATCAACCTTGTCCATCCTGATGAAAATGTAAAAGGGGCTGCACGGCCATGAATCTTGACTGCGCCGATCACCTTGCCGTTGACCGGTGCAAAGACGTCTTTGCTGGTTGGAAACAAGTGCTGGTGATTATTTTAGGGAGTCTGTATTCGAGTTTATATGTACCAGATACCTGAATGTGGCCTGCTGAATGCGGCCGATTTGGATGTGGCTGATTTGAATGGTGACCTATTTGGATGTGGCCTATTTGAATGTAGCCTAGTGTGGTCAATTTGAATGTGGCCTGTAGGATGTGGTCTATTTGAACGTGGCCTGCTGTATGTGGTCTACTTGAATGTGGCCTAGTGTGGTCAATTTGAATGTGACCTGTTGTATGTGGCCTATTTGAACGTGACCTGCTGTATGGGGCCTACTTGAATGTGGCCTAGTGTGGTCGATTCGAATGTGGCCTGCTGGATGTGGCTGATTTGAATGTGGGCTATTTGAGGGTGGCCTAGCGTGGCCTGGTGTGGCCTATCTGAATGTGACTTATTGGTCAGAAGCTAGAAGGAA
Organism: Naematelia encephala; assembly: GCA_002105065.1. Classification (NCBI taxonomy): domain Eukaryota; kingdom Fungi; phylum Basidiomycota; class Tremellomycetes; order Tremellales; family Naemateliaceae; genus Naematelia; species Naematelia encephala. The sequence goes on from MCFC01000084.1 coordinate 60,951, forward strand.
TCGGTGCCACGTAAGATATTCGTCCGCAATACATTGGCCGGGTAACGAGGATGCTAGGTATCTACAAGTGTAATGGCAACACTGTATTCCGGTCAGACATGCTGGTTGACATTGCTGTCTACTCACCAAAACATAGTCTACGCGTCAATATCACTATCGTTCTCAGCCCCCAAAGCAAAAGAAACTTCTGCCTCTTCATCCCCGTCACTACCGTACTCCTTGGTCCCTTCGTTCGTATTCCGCTGATGAGCCGTCACTGTCGTTGCCGTATGAAACCCTCCAAACTCGTCTTCTCCCCTCTCACCTCCCTCGCTATATATCCTCCCCATTGCCCTTTCCTGCCGTTCAGCCTCTTCCCTCTCTTCTCGTTCGATGTCCGCTAAACTGAGCCCCGGTTCAAGGCGACCTAAGAATGTCTGAACATCTCGTTCATCCAGTTCCCTCGCATCTCCAAAATGATCCCCTTCCTGCTCCGACTCTTCACTAAAGTCGCTTATCCGTCGCCGACCAGTGACCTTGAGTGAGAAATCACTAGGACCGCCAAGTAGAGTCTCAAGTTCACCTTCGAGCGGATCAAGTGGTGGGCTAGGTGGCCGTCGTGAGAAACATGGTAGACATCCCAAGTGCGCTTGGACGATATCTAGTATGACTGAAATCAAGTCTTTTCGTCTCGACATGATAGAAATGACTGTCGAAATTGACTTTGCTACGCGTTTATGTGCCTGATCTCTAGGGGATGACTACGTCATTTTTCTTCTGTTATCAAAGTCAACGTCGTCCCGTGGTCGCTACTAAACAAGGTTCATCTTTGATCTCTCTTGCTGCATCTACCCTAGCCGCCAAACATCTCAAGATGACTTCTACGCAGACGGTCGAAAAGGCAAAAGCGGCAGTGGGATCACTCACTCCCACTTTCACTTCAAAGGATTACTCGTCTTACTTTCTCGCTGGCGCATTATGTTGTACTCTGTGAGTTTTGTGGCTTAATATAGCTTACAGTAGATCTCATGGAGCAATGACTCGTATGTCCTTTAGCATCACATTTCCTAACAACCCACAGCAATCGACGTGGTCAAGACACGTATCCAGATCGACCCAGCACTCAAAGGCAACTCGCTCCTCGTTGCAGGACGCAAGATCGTCGCGGCAGAAGGACCGGCAGGGCTATTGACTGGCTTCGGACCCACCGCGGTCGGGTATCTCTTGCAGGGTGGTGCCAAGTTTGCGGGTTACGAGGCTGCTGTGAGTCGTGAGGGAGAGACAGAGATGTTTAACGGGTGATAGAAAAAATACCTCGTCGAGCTTTCCGGCAGCAAAGAGGCTGCGGTCCAGAACCGAACCGCCATCTACCTCGGTGGTGCTGCCATTGCAGAGTCAGTATCGCCCCAAGTCGTGACGCTGATTGGTCTAGATTCTTCGCCGACATCCTCCTCACTCCCGCCGAAGCTACTCGAATCCGCCTCGTCTCTGACCCCAAGGTATGTGCTGCATTCTACATGTGTCTGATCCTCAGTACGCCAATGGACTCGTCTCGGGCTTCACCAAAATCCTCCGAACTGAGGGAGTCGGATCCCTGTATGCTGGTTTCATCCCCATCATCTGCAAACAGATTCCATACGCTATTGGTACGTCAAAGCTCGTGTCGTGCTGACGACTGCAGGTCAATTCACGGTCAATGAGCGATGCACAGAGCTCATCTACAACCAACTGACACCCGAGACCAAGGAGAACTTGGGTGCCACCTCCAAGTTTGGTATCACCCTGGGATCAGGTATCGTCGCTGGTTTCGCGGCTGCCATCCTGTCCCACGTATGTTATGGATATCGTTCTGTCGCTGACTCTAGCCCGCCGACACCCTCCTGTCCCAGATCAACAAGGGCCACGGACCGAAAGGATCAATGGTGTATCGTCTGGTGACGCTAGGAAGAGAAGCTGGAGTGGCGGGACTGTTCGCCGGTCTCGGACCAAGGATGGGTGAGTGGTTTCCTCGAACAGTCCGCTGATATGCAATAGTCATGACTGCTGGTCTCGTATCATCGCAATTCATCATGTACGGCTACATCAAGACTGCGTTGGGAGCACCAGCTGGTGTGGAGATCCACAAAGAGGGTTCAACCGCTCCGCCATCGTCAGGGGGACATTAGAGGTGGAGCGTGTCGTAGATTATGAGAGCGGGTAGAATTGATGGCCATCTTGTCGAAAGGTACCATATAGCTGAGATGAGATTTTGAGTGTCTCAATATGTTGGGATATTGTACCAGTGGTTGTTTCTGGGCACGAGGAGAATTACGGGGCTTAAGATCTCTTCAGAACGACTTGGGTGCCTTCGGCGACTCGTGCCACGATTTTACTGACAACGAAAGAACGGGCACCCGTTGTTGAGCCAGAAATCGTCGCTCTTGTGCGCCGGGCTGCGTATTCGTCATACGTCTGATGAATCCCGAGTCAGTTTTGCCTCGTGACACACAAAAGCCAAGCGCAAGAACACAAAAATGACCTCTACGTCTGCACCGTGCGTGGCCGGTCTCCTCCTTCGGAGCTCGACCTTCCTCTAGGATCTGAACTATCCCTTGGTCCCGCATTTCATGCTTAGGATATCCCGGAAGGCTCAGCGCTCTTCCATGCGCTAGTGCAGTTCGCTAAGAAAGCGATGGTCTACGCTTCTGTGGACCTTTATACTTCCGTGTAGGCAAGTTATTTTATCGCAATAAATCCTCTAAATAAGTCTAAATAAAGGGCAGCTGGTCGGAGAAATGAAGACACGCCGCTATGCTGCCTTGATCTTACGACTGAGCCAAGTTTCAAATGTCATCATGGCTGGGTGCTCCGCTCTCCTTGCCTCAACGTCCGCCTCATAACCAGCAGTGCTGCCATACCACTGTTTCCATTCAGAAGGTAAACGTACCATGTAAAAAATGCTCACGGTGAGAGTCTTCAAGAACAGAGGGGGAATGGGGAGCCATTTTACGAGGAAACCCGGGAGGAGATACAAGTTCCAAGGGGTTTGACCCGTTACTTTGGCATAGGTTGCTCTCACTTCCGCCATGGTGAGGGCGTCGCCAGCTAGAGGAATCTGGCGCCCGCCATAATCGGCAGGGTTAAGAAGCGCTTGAGCGCAAAACCAGCCTTATCACCATTAGTCAAACCAAAAGAGGCTGAGAGAAAAGACCAGCCAATATCTTCGCTTGCTACCATTTGCAGCTTGCGTCCGCGCAGAAACACCTCGAGCGTCCACAGATTTATCGCCAACTCTGCGCCGACCGAGAGGGGAAAGAGGTCCATGAATATCACAGGTCGCACAACAGTGTACCGCATCCCTGATGCGAAGAGGTGTTGCTCGATCTCGTGCTTGCCATCTGCGTGTGGGCTGAAAGGGGCTCAGGAGTTGCATTTTCGAACGAGTGCAAAGAGACGAACATGCCTGTCTTGCGCTCTGCACCTTCCACAGACGTGAACACAAGGTGCTTGACGCCCGCCCCCTTGGCGGCGTCGATGAAGGCTTTGCCCTGTCGAATCTCGGCCTCTGGCGACTGGCCCTCCCCAAACGGCGTCGTGACAAGAAACGCGCTGTCGACGCCCACCAAGGCGTTTTTGAGCGACTGGGAATCATCAAACGAGCCTTCGACGAGCTCAACCCCGACCAAAGCTTGGGCTTTCTCGGACGCCTTTGAGCGCACCAGTGCTCGGATGCTGACTCCCGGCGTCGAGGATGCGACGAGTGCCTTGATCGTGGCCCCGCTCTGAGTTCCTGTCGCAGCTGCCACAAGAAGGATGCGAGGTTCCATGCTCGCGACAGGTTTGGAGGGAAAACAAAGTCATCAGAGCGCGTGCTATATATAAGTAAGAAGCGATTGATGACTAAGAACGCGACGGGCTACGCAGCTCGCTGAGACTCAGAGCACCCAGTCACTTTTGAAGCACAAAATTCGCCGCGGCATCCATCGACAATTCCTCCGCCGTCGCAACAGTTCCACGGTATCGCAGGCTCCCTATAAGGGCCCGACTCACCGTCAGGATGAAAGGCATTGTCAAGATTCTATTCCCAATTTGTATGTCGGACATGGACGACGACTCCAAGTTTCCCACGGTACCCTCAACTTAGGGGCACCTTTCTTTGGTCACCTTTCCTCCACCTCGTAGCTTACACCCTCTCTATCTCGTCGCCAAGCTACAATAGATATAGACAAGACAAAATGGCAACAGCAATGGACGTTGATCCACCCTCTACATCAGCTTCGTCAAAGGTCGTTTTAGCAGAAGATAGAAAACCTCGATTCGAAGTGAAGAAGGTTTGTGTCGTCTGATTTGTCTCGAAGCACTTGCCCTGCGGCCAGCTGGGAGAGTGTCTTTTTAGATCCAGTGTCATCGTTGATTGGAATGAGCTGATAGGGTGTTATAGTGGAATGCGGTCGCTCTTTGGGCATGGGGTGAGTCTTCGAGCTTTGTATTTTCCTTGCTTTGTGATCTTGGATGCAGGATGAAGAGGTGTATGGTACTGGTGGCCGTGGTCGTTGTGGTCTTGTAGTCGTTGTGGCCGTTGTGGCCTTTGTGGCCGTGATGGTTTTCGTGGTGGTCGTGATTCATGCGTAGGATAAATGCTGATTCACAACAGATATCGTCGTTGACAACTGTGCCATCTGCCGAAACCACATTATGGATCTTTGTAAGCTCCCCTTTTCCTCATACCTATCCCCATCTCCCCCTCGATTTTTGGAAGGCCAAATCTATGATTATGCGGGCTGACATAGCGTTCATTAGGTATAGAATGTCAAGCGAACCAAGGAGCAGATAGTGAAGGTTAGTACCCTTCAGCCCTTCTCTATAACTGTCTAGGCGTATTCTGTGAAGAAACACGCTGACTCGTGCTTTGTAGGATGTACCGTCGCTTGGGGTATCTGCAATGTCAGCCAAACCGTTCCACACATCAAATCTTATTATGCTCACGAAAGGATAGCACGCTTTCCACTTCCATTGTATCTCCCGATGGCTCAAGACTCGTCATGGTAAGCTCATAATCTTGGATCCAAGCAGAATCGAGCTGACCCCGTCTCAGTCTGTCCTCTAGACAAGTACGTCCAGATACATGTTCTCTATCGCGGAAACTAAGCTGATGGTCTGTTCAGTCGACAATGGGAATTGCAGAAATATGGACGCTAGCCTCAAACTGGCTTTTCTCGCCCCTTCTCTTTTGCTTTCATCCTGCCTTACCTTGTATCATACGAGAGGTTTCATGCTGGGTATGAAATCAATGCTGCCGTGTCTCTCCTGAACCTTACCTGTCAATACTCGCAGATTATATATCATGTCGACGAAACCCTTCTGGTCGACTGTGACCAGTCTCCACGGTCAAACCTCCCTTCAGCCCTCTCGACCCTCTCCCCCAACTGCCTGACTCCCTCCTGCAGAACCTCACATATCTTGATCCTGACATCCTTTTCTCCCCCTTGTGCCATATCCCCTTTAGATCTTATATCCTTTAACCGACCACCATCCCCCTGCTCTGTCCCTGTTTCTGCCCAATCCCCACCAACACCAACAGCTCCCGGCTCCTTACTTGCCATTTCCCGCCACTGATCGACCAAAGGCTGTATACGATCTGTGAGCGATTCGCCGACTGTCATGCTGATTTTTGCCCCGGGACGAGGAAAAGGGCGCGGAAATCCTCGATTCTCGTTCATCATTTGGTCGTAGCCTGAGATGAATTGAATATGTCAGATGCACCCGATTTACTCGGATAAGAGAGGTGAAGAAAAGGACACGTACCAGAAATCCAGATTGGGATTATCTCTGGCATGATCTTAGAGTCCATGATTATTCTACCTCTAATAATCGTTAGCTGCCCGACTGACAATGCGAGTAGATAACTCACATTCCCCATTTGAAACGTAGAAGACCACCTTGAGGATTTACGTTTTCCTGATTCACCCTGCCCTCTGGAAAGATATGTATCTGACGTAGTCAGCCTAGTCTGAACAACGAGACCACCCCTTCGATTTCAAGCACATCACGACAAGACATACGAGTCTCTCGAGCAGAGATGACAGTATCTAGAGGATGCCAAGGATAACTCACCCATTCACCATCTTGAAGTAATTTGACAGCATGATCAACGGCCGGTTGAAATATCCCTTTACCCCGAAACGTTTCTATCACTTGACCATTCGTGAAGAACTGTCTATGCCATGGTTTTGTAAACATTATATCGGATGCTGAAAACCATCAGCAGTCAGTCAAAACATACCCCATGCCAAGTAGACAGGAAGACAGGGCGAAAAGAGGAACGGATACATAGTTTTGGGAAGGAGTACTCGTACATTGGATTGTGAAGGGGTACTCGTACATTGGATTGTGAAGGGGTACTCGTACATAGGGTTGGGAAGGGGTACATAGGATTCGAACTCTAGGGTACATACCTCCCAAGGTCCAACGAGTATTACGCGAAGTATGTGATGGTGAAGCGAAAGGAAAGTAATTTGAAACAGGGAGCATTGACCACATCTATATTTTCATAAACATCAGTACATATCCAATCAACGATCATTCTTCGAGTCCAAACTGTTGATTCTCGAATTTGATTTTCTGAGTATAAGTTTCAAGAACGTACAGTAGGATCATCAATCACTGAATTATGATTACACACTGAACACATCAATATCGGCTCTCAAAATCCAAATATAAAAGCAAACCAATCGGGGGTGTCAAAATATAAACTGTGACTAACCAGTAACGATCCCTCTCCTTCCCAATCCTCCCGACTCCTCAACTGAAGCACCACCCTCGACGCCCAGAGAAATCTCCTTTTCTTTCCCTTTCAAACTCGATATCGACGACAAAGGCCGTTCTCTAAGCGCATCAAGTAAGATCGGCAGTCCCTCGACTTTTATTGACCTGCATAACAGCTTTGTGGAAATTTTCGTGGTATATGCCGTAGCGCTCAATGTCAATGCCGACGCGAGTGTTGGCGCCATCTCGATCGACCCTCGCCCACGGCCACTGGCACAAGGTGTCGCAATGTAGAGCTCTGAAAGAGTTAAAACGGAACGTGCATTTCATGACCAACTTTTTTTTCTCCTTCTCGTGCCTGATAATGAACGTGATTTTGAACAAATACTGCTTGCACACCTTGATTCACTACACGTCGAGCAACGGACGCGATGCATATATACAAACAACAAATTGACAATGCAGTACCCTCTAAATGTCCCCACGACGTTTCACACCTAGTCACGCAGATACTGCGCCCTGTTTCACCATGAGCTTTCGCTTGTCGCTGAACTCCAAGCACTCACCAATCATGAATCCTGTCAAATACGACAGTAAGGTACGACGTATCATTCAGCAATACCTCGAATTGCTTGATGGCATCCTCTTCGCTCAAATCAAGCATGAATTTCTCTTGAACCTATTCACATCAGCATCTCTTGTCCCTTTGTCTCACCTTCCAAACCGCCTTATCTGGCTCTAATTGAATATCCTGAATCCCCGCATCGACCATAAGCGCGACGAGGTTCAATATGAGATTCGCGTTCTTTCTCAAACACATGAAAGCAGTGTAACACAGGCTTTGGAATCGAGCGTAATGCGCAGAAGATGTACCACCCATAGCGTCCACCATCTCTTTACACACTTTGACCGGGGGTGGATACGGTTTGGGATCTCGTCCAAGGATGTAGCCAAAATCGACGTGGAAAAAGTGACCTGCCAGATCAGGGTCCGAAAATACTACAACGTACCGTCTGGAGAGAGCATGAGATTGTCGAGATGTCTATCTCCGACACCCAGAACATACGTCAAAACGGAATACCCCGCTGAACTGATCAGTAAGCATTTCCACTAGACAACTCACCACAACTCCGGACAAACGTGTCCAGCACACCAGCCTCAATTCCAAAACTGCCCAAAGCCCCGTCATCCGCATGATCAACCCTCAGATAATTCTGCAAACTTCCATGCTCGGCCATGATAGCCGCGAGACTCTTACTTGGGACAAACTGAATCATGCCTTCTGTCGCTGAAGTCGCTAGCACGCTGTAAGGGCTTAATCGAAGGTCCAGATTCTCCCGCCGCAGCAGACGATCCATCAATGTGAATAGCTGAATCACCAACTGATCTTGTCGAAGATCATCGCCATTCTTGAATATGATCGGGTAATCGGGGTTGACAATCGTCACGTCTTCTTCTGGCGGTTTTTCTGTAGTCTCGAACCACAGCAGGAGGGGGAACAGATTGGATTTGAATACGGAAGACTTTTCGGCGGTGATTGATGTCACTTGAATCCGAGCATCGAGGGGCAGAGGTAACGGGGCAGGAAGAGGGCAGAGACCGTGCTTGGGATCTGATATATAGCTACGGAGCTTTTCAATCTTCTTGGATCGAGCATCTTTCGAGGCACGAATCTCTCTTGCTCGTACAGAAAGAGCCTCGACAAGCTCGCCCTGCCGTTTGAGTACATCGCGCTGAGCCGCCCCGTCCGAAATCTACCGTCAGCTCGCTCGAGGACAGCCCTCACCTCTTGAAGCTTCTTCTGAAACCGAAAGGCCACTTTCGCATACATCTTTCCCGCCGGAAGTCGACTGTCACACTCGATCATCAGATACCAATGCAGTGTGGTTCCAAGC
>MCFC01000085.1:0-69313 GCA_002105065.1 Naematelia encephala
CGAGCTTTTCGACAAGTCCCGGGGGAAAGATTCGGCTGGCAAAGGCTCGGCGAAAAATAGCGGAAAACTCTGTATCTAAACCTCCAATGCCCATGTCTTCGAATTTGAAATTTGGGGCAAGAATCGCGTTGGTGGGACCACTATCATTCAGCCATACACCCATCGTTCGCAGCTCACCGTTTGGATGAGTTCTTGAGTTTGATACTGCTGGATGGGTCTTTGACCCAGATGATCTCAGTACCTTCCATAATAATGCCTGTCGCCCCTTCCTGCCCGTCCAAGGTAGACACCGCACGGACGGTTGCTTTCAACTCGTGTCCTCGGTAATCGAAAACCAGGGGTTGCAGGGGAGTAAGAGGGAGGGATGGAAATGCCTAACTTTAGCTGAGAAGGTCACTGAGACTCACGCTGATGAAGGCTTGAGCCATTTCCTCACTATCAAAGAGGTCCTGCGTTTCCTTGCGTTTGAGTCGAAATCCGACTTCTAGTTCCGCACTGCTTGCCCAATCTCCGTTGGCGGGATAAAATGGCTCGCATTGTACCGTTTCTCCAACAGCAGAGAGACCCACCCATTGACGGATGATTTTTGATGGGCCCAAGTGTTTGGGAGGAAGGGTTCGCGTTGGGTCTCGGCTACACGTAAGAAGATTTCACAGATAGATGCTTACATGATAGACAAGATGAATTGGTCACGGAGAATGACATATTCGACTTCGGGAGGGAAGTCGCCTCCATTGACCACCAGTCGGTTGGTCAAAGCAAGAGGATCAGAAGGACAAGGTGCGATGTTGTAACTAGAATTAGCCGAAGGTCACAACACTACGTACATGCCACGACCGGTACCAGTCGATACACCCTGCATACCCCCGCCTGGTTGATAGCCTCTAGGGGGTTGTTGAGAGTGGTACTCTGCTTTCTCGCCATACTGCTCATGACCACTGGCATAAGCCCCGTAAGCTTCACGTGGGGGAGCAGACTGCTGGGGACGTTGAGGAGCTCCATATGCCATATGTGTATCGGGCGGTGCAGGTGACCTTCTAGGTGGTAGACTAGGTTGATGTGGAGGAGGAAGGGATGAATGAGAAGAGTTGTCGGCTGGAAGACGCTCGTATGGGGAAGGAGAAGCAGTCCCAGCTGCGTTCCGCCTTGCTGAAGGTGCATTGGGATCAGTTCTCTTGAAGAACGACATGATGGCTGTAGCTGGTACGAGCAAAGACAGAGAAAAGGACGTAGATGTAGAAAAAGGAGGACGAAGTAATGCGGAGCCACAGCAGTGACGCACCTCGCCTCGTTCTTATGAATTTATTCGGTCCCCCCAATCAAGAGTGGCCATTTGGCAACCTCTTACCCTCGTGTCGTCTTCCGATGAGTATACTCGAGAACAACGTCCCACGTCTCACTCTCTTCGACTTCATCTAGGGCTTATCAACCGAACACTCACAGCTGCGTCATTCCTGGTGATTCGGCCAGGCTCTCCTCCATCACTCGGTACTATCCGGGTCGCCTGAACGAACAAACTCCAAGTGACATCTCGGAGGAGCTGACCGGTGTGAGGTGGTAAGGAATATCGAAATAAAAGCGCTTCCCAGTGTGGGATCGGTTCAAGGTATGGCCTCATCTCATAATACGAGCTTTTCTGACAGCTTCAGCGCCAACAGCGGAGCTCTCTTCGACAAGATGGAGGCTCTTTCCTTTAATGTAAAGTGACAATCTGACTGCGCTGATTCCTAGATGTCAAATGGCTTTCTCGAGGGCGTAGTACGAGGCTATAAGGGAGCACTTTTGAGCCAAGGGAACTACCACAATCTCACTCAGTGCGAGAATCTCGAAGGTAGGTCCACTTAACTATCGTGACGCTCATATTAGACTTTCGCATGCAACTCTCTTCAACAGATTATGGCAACTTTCTCGCAAACGAGCCGTTGCCTCTCTCTACTGCTACCATTGCCGATAAAGCGACCGAAAAGCTCGTTGCCGAGTTTCACTACATCCGAACGAATGCTGTCGAGCCACTAGCGACCTTTATGGACTACATCACATATGCGTACATGATCGACAATGTCATCCTGCTCACTCTTGGGACTTTACACGAGCGAGACACCCATGAGCTACTGGAACGATGCCATCCGCTCGGCGTATTCGATACAATGCCAGCGTTATGTGTGGCTACGAATGTAGAGGAATTGTATCATTCAGTATTGGTGGAGACTCCTCTCGGTATGTTCTTTGATCAAATGAAGCTGATGCCAGCACCCTACTTCCGAGACTGTTTGTCGGCCCAGGACCTCGATGATCTTAACATCGAGATCATTCGAAATTCGCTATACAAGGCATACTTGGAGGATTTCCACAGTTTTTGCCAGACTCTTCCCGCACCGACTTCTGAGATTATGACACGTATCTTAGCCTTTGAGGCAGATCGACGTACTCTCAATATCACGATCAACTCATTCGGTACGGAGCTTTCAAAAGACCAAAGAGCGAGACTTTTCCCCACCATCGGGCGCCTGTTTCCCGAGGGTAACAATGCCCTTGCTCGCGCCGATGATCTCGACATGGTGACCGCAGCCGTTGATCACATTCCTGAGTATCGCGCTTTCTTCGACAAGGCCAATTCCAATAGCGACGAATCAGGCTCTAGTCTCGAGGACGAGTTCTTCAAGCACGATGTCGAGCTCAACAAGCAGAGTTTCCTCCAACAATTTCAATTTGCAGTGTTCTATAGTTTTGTAAAGCTCAAGGAGCAAGAAGTGCGGAATTTGACGTGGATCGCTGAATGCATCGCACAAGACGCAAAGGATCGCGTCAATGACTATATACCAGTCTTCTAGAGGTGGAGATGTATAATTTCATGATAATCCCATGCATGTTGGGCTCACTAGGGACACGGATGGTGTATCAATAGAAAAGACGAAAGACGGCATTTGAGAGGTGAGACGGCGAGGTCCGCTCGGTTGCTGACCGAGCCCGAGCCACCGGGAACGGCGCCTTGGATTCCTCCCCTTCTCCCCCCCCTTGCCATCTCAGGCTTTCACCTCCATCATCTCTTTACAAATCTCTTGTTGATCAGCTGATAATCCAACAAGATCACTCTCACATAGCCTCTGCGGCTACCTCACACGACGGTCAAGTCCACCTTGTCCTGTCCCCCCTCATACCTTTTGCCCGCGCCTCGGCGAGGCGATCATCCTCGCAAACCCCTCGTCGTACCGGCAAGGAGCGAAAGCTCGGTAGCGTTGGGCCACCATTTCACCGTGAGTCTATCAATACATTTGTGCAGCGCGTTTCAGACCTCATTCTCGGCTTTGTACCCCCTTGCTCAGCAGCGGATTCACGTCGAAAACCCCCTGCCTTTCTCGGGCGTTTTAGCTGTTGAATGCGGCGGGAGCGCCGAAAGGACTGGCAGTTGGAGCTGCTTCTGCTGTGCAACTCTGTGTGTATTTATTGCTGACTCTCACCATAGATGTCAAGCTTGCCATTCATTCTCCATCGGTCAGAGGACCCGTCAGAACAATCATCATCAGATTCTGAGCCTGATCAACCCAGCACCATGCGCCCAACCCGATTAGATCTTGCTACGACGGATTCCCCCTTCGACTCGTCCTCATCCCAGGATCTCAGTCAGACTTCGCCGCCACCTCTGACCGGATACTCCTTACCTACGTCGAGATTCCTCGTCACACCATCGCCAGCGTCAACGATACCGAACCCCGTCAGCACATCGTCTTCCCACACTGTTAGACCGAAGCCGTTCCCTCATAGTGCAGATCTGCTCGGCAGTGCAAGTGAATCTCTGCGGAGGCCATCGCCGAGGCCCGTGTCAAATGAACATGAGATGGATGTCGACATGCCGGTTGCGAATGATCTCGAAGCATCTAGCTGGAGATTGCGACGTCTGCGAAGGCAAGAGAATGAGGAACGTAACTCGGATTTGCCTCGCATGGGATATCACAGAGCGCCACGCTCTCATTCCTCGCAGGCTCCCTTAGGAGAGGTGGATCAAGCTTTGGAGAATCCGGGCTGGAACGAGTTAGGTACCCTACGTTCTGGCTTGCGCCCAACAGCATTTCGACCCCGTCCTGACTTTGAGAATCTCCTCGGCGACACCCTACCAACCAACGAGATACGACTACCTCCTGTCGTCTCTCGTCGCCACACCCCTCAACCTATACGTATTCCGCCTGTTGTCGGCCTTTCGTCGTGGATATCCGAAGTTCCTCAAATCGAGCGAGACATTCCGCGTGATCTCTCATACTCGCCGCCTTCGGTACCTCCACCTCGGCCTTCGTTCACATCCAATGACGATCCACACGACTCTTCGCTCCACTCGAACAATCGATCTCGTGAGTCGGGTACATCAAGGGGTCAGTATCTGTCTGATCGCCTTGCGCGACTGGACGCTCTGCGCACGCAAGCAGAACGTCTCGCTCCTGATGCAGAGTGGACACCACCTACCTGGCGGTACTGGAACGTCGAGCAGTTTGATAACTCGCACGACGAACCCGCAGCACACGGGGTTTCCGCCTCTCGGGTGGCCTCTGCTCGGTTCAATGATTGGCATCGCACTGTGCAGGATGCAGTAGGTCGCCGTGTCTCGGCGGACCCTTCACATCAGAATGTCACACCACTCCGGCCTGGCGAGTCCGAGTCCAACCATCATGGTCGCAACTTTGTCGGCCTTTGGGGCGAGATTCCCATTGATTCCTCCATAACTGGGCTACACGACCCTCAGCATCCTTGGGATCGACGATCCGGTAATCGATTACGCTTACCACGGTCTTTCGCTGAACCAGAGACGCGATTGGATGGGGTATTGCCTGATTTGGACCCAGTTGTGCGGCCTCCACGGGAGCGAGGGAATGGCTTCGACCAGACATGGCTGGACCGTCATTGGCAAGAGATGCCATCAGCATACGCGGGGATTCCCGAGCCTACTCTTCGACGACTCGATCCGACAACCATCTTGTCACAAATCAAATTACGACCTGATATGCCCGAGGCTGAACGGCTCAGGGTCGTCAAGCTCGTCGTTCGATACATGTCCAAGTGCCCTAGCGATAGAAAACAACCCATGGTAGAAAGTACCCTGGAGCACAAGTCATATGTCAATGTAGAGGTGAAGGACAAAGACGCTTTCTGCTCTGTTTGCCATGACGAATACGAGCCCGACACTAAGATCGCAATGACGCCGTGTGATCATATGTATCATAGAAATTGCTTGGAGGTGAGTCAAAGTCTTTTCCGAAACGACCTTTCACACCACTGATGGAATTTACGCAGACCTGGCTACAGACTTCTAATGGTACATCTTGTCCCATGTGTCGACGTGATTTAGCCGTGCTGGCGTGCTTGACTAAGATGGTACCAGGCAAGACAAGGGATGAAGCGATGCCCTTGTGGTTGGCCATATGATTCATGATTCATACTGTGTATATGATGTTTTTGTTCCTTCCTGTCATGTACTGTAGAGTATAATGCGATTGATTGTATGAAACCGAACCAAAAAAATTGCTTCCGATCCAGCCAAAATCAGACATCATACACAAACTGACGTTTTGATTTTTTTTTTCTTCAACGTTTAGTTAATTAGACATCAACCTCACACTATGCGAGGTAAGATCATGAGTCGATGCGTTATCTGTCTTCGACTTCGACAATTTTCGACGAGTTCAGCATGTCAAGTGAAAAGACCACAAGAACCATTTCCAATGGTATTACCGATAATCGATGAGAATGGTCGACCACAATCTACACATACTACGCAACACACTCTAAAACCAATTTTGGAAAAGCAAAGACGTCGTCAGGAACTATTACAATCGCTAGCTGAAAGTCCTTCTCGACGAGCTGCGGCTGATGTTCCATATGGTCTACGACTTAGTAGGGCAGATCATGCGGCTCGTGAGGATCAGTATAGGGCACGAACAAACACAAACATCGACGATGAGAGTGCAACCATGCGGTCGACAACAACAACAAGTACACCGAGTAATACTAGATCTGGATTCGGACTTCGACAATCAACGTCTTTCGATAGACAACCTCATTCTTCTTCTCAAACATACGGACTGAAGCGTCCAGATCATCTTGTTGCTCAAACCTCAACGTCTTCATTCTCATCGACTCAGCAGCATCATCCTCGGATTTTCACCGCTCCAGCTCCACGCCCAATCCCTCCTGAACTACATTTCCAACGTGCAATTCCTCATCCTCAGATCCAACCTCTTTCATCAAATCAAAATTCGCCGAGAATAGATCATGCTCGCGTGTCCGAGAATAAGATAGACACCCCACCCGTGTCAGGTAAGTCTCACTTGCCATCTTAGAACTGACATTAGATCAAGGTCAACAGTGGGATCCGACCAAACGACTTAGTTTTGGTGCGATGGAAGGTCTTCGAGCTTTACATAAAGCTGACCCAGTCAAATACAACCGTTCCGTCCTCAGTGAGAGATTTGGCGTATCGGAGGAAGCGGTCAGGCGCATTCTTCATTCGAATTGGCGAAGTCGTGATGATGCGCGAGAAGCGGCTGCACCAGCAAGGCTGGACAATGCCAGGAAAACGCTCAGTGATACAAAGTGGGACAAGGACGTAGACAGTCCAGCACCAGCTATCATGCGGGCATTTCAACGTTAATGTACAATGTACAAAGTACTACACTCTAACATCCTAAATTAAATCGCAGGCGAGAGACGGTCGAATTTGATCCAGTCATCCACTGCTGATAACTCTCCAGCTACCTCGCGTGCTTCCATCCAGACCCAAACCTGTCGTCAGTCACAGCATGCAGGGACACTCACCTTAGCCATCGCCCATATGTTGCCCTTTGGCACTGCAGCTATTGCCTCGCGTGTGCCAAGCTGTCGTCCTAGCTGACGAAGAATCGGTAGCGCAGACTTGAACAGATCCATATCAGGATCTAATTGCCTTCCAATTCCCTCTAGCAGTAATATTGATATCACAGTATTGACGAAATCGCCTTCAAGCTTGACATGATGTTGTCGTACTGCTGTCAAGACGTCGGTGAGAATATCCGCTATCTTGATCTTTGCGAGGCTGAACGTCCTGCTTTTGACACTAAGGACGATATGTTGAATCTTAAGAGCGAAAGTCTCCTCATCGATCGCGTATTCGGGGAATCGACACCGTTCTATCATGAGTTTCCCCGCCTTGTAGCCATCGAATTCGGCAATAGCCTGGAAGAGGTCGAGGAAGTTTTTTCGGTTGTTGCCGTCCAGCGAAGTGACCAGCCCAGCATCAATAAATATAAGTTGCGCTTCGTATTTTTCTTCGTATAAAGATTCAAGCTTTGCCCGCCAAGCCTCAGGATCATGGGCCAATGAAGATAGAGAATGCACGAGATCATCTACACTGTCCGGTAGATCTTGCGGGGCTCGGAGGTGAGAGAGTATAGGCGAAAGATAGTCGCCGGTCGTCGGTTTATAGAATCGTACCATTATGTTACCCCTATCATTAGATAATTCTGTATGGAACTTACGGATGAAGATCGCCATGCGTCCAGTTATCCAAAAGTAACATTTCCTTATCGTCAGCTCATAAAGTTCACCGAAGCCTACCAAGAAGGCATCGAGGCCGTAGTTTGCGATTCTGTTATCATACGGGCCTCCACCGTTGCGTAGGAACCACTTGAGCGGCAAGGCGTCTTGAAATTCTTCAACCAAGACATCTTTACTATCATACGTGGGCCGACCGAGGCGGATTGGTCGAGGGAATGTAATCCGTCTTCCACGATTAGCGAAGTTGTGATCGAATCGTTCCAGATTCGAAGCTTCAACTCTCAAGTCGAGTTGTGAGTGCATCATATCGCCAAAGACCGCCACTTCTTCTGGAAGTGAGAGCCATTGCATACCCGGAAGCAGGTTGATTGCATTAGCAAAGATGGACATGATGGCGATATCCCGGCGAATGGTTTGGCGGACACGAGGATGAAGGACCTTGATGGCAACCGAGGCTGTCTCGCCTGAGAAGCCGGGTTTGAGCTTGGCTTTGTAAACTTGCGCTATTGCTCCGCAGCCTATAGGTTCTTCAATGAATTCGTCGAAGATGTCCTCAAATTTAACACCAAAGGAATGCTCGACGATCCGCTTGGTGTGTCTGAGCGAATGCGGTTTGCCATTAGAGTGCAGCTTGCTCATCTTGTCACAGAGAGCAGAAGGGAACAGATCGGCACGAGACGCTGCCCATTGCCCGAGCTTGATGAAGGAAGGACCTGCACGTTCCATTTGCTTGACCAGAAAGCCGTACCACCATACAGCCCCCCAATTCTCCTCGGCGTCCGCCACGGGTTTGGCGACCCGCCTACGCCTCTCTGGGCGTCCAATGAAAAGCATCGGGGAAGTGAGTATGACGGGACCGAAAAGAAAGGCAAGGTGAAGGAATCGGAATAATGTTGCGAGAGGCTCGATCAGATAGTCGTGCAAGAATTTGTTGATAGTCGTGGGGAGCGCTGAAGGCTCTTCGTCAAAGGGCACTTCTTCCTCTTCTTCAGAGGGCACAGGCTGCGGGTGCGAGTCGGCTTGAGCCGGGCGGCGGTAGAAGACGAACAATCCGACACCTGCGAATGCCGCTCCAAGTGGAATCCAACTGCGAAAGAAATCATCCTGGCTCCTGGTACGGGTAGGTGAGGAGAGCGTAGCTGCTGCCTGACTTCCTTTGGATGGTCTGCCTGGACCAAAAAGAGACAGTGGCCCAGACTGGACGGGTTTCGGTAATGCCTTAGCTTCCTCGGCTCGTTGTACGATTTCGGTCCAAACCGTTGCGCGTAGCAGCTCACCACGGACCTTGCCGAGCTCTTGTTCTCGTGTAATGAGGTTCCGACGTGCAGGACTCGGTGCCACCGCATTCATTCGCCTCACTTGGTCGTTTATTTGTTTGACGTTCTCCTCGTGGAATTTGAGCTCCCGAGCTTCCCACGACTCGTCTCGATCTGGAATAACGTGACGAGGGGGAAGCGGCTCCAGTGCTGTTGTGGAGATGATGTTGCGAACAAGGTGTGTTGTATACGTGGACAGAAGCGTGGACCGAAAGGCGACGAGCGTCGAATCTAGCGAATTCTGCAATTCGATCCAAGCTGGCAATGCTCCTTGCCTCTTTACAATACGATTCCTACGATCAGCTGAGTCGCTTATCAACTCACATTAGTAACTCGCCCTTATCCAGGTGCGGGTTGCCATCTTCGGGGTCTCTGGGGATAGGTTGACCGATGCCACGCGTGACCTTGAGCAGACCGGCTTCCCTTGCGCGCTGATTGTCAGTTCTTGAAGCAGCATGATGAGCTTACCAGAATGCGGTCTTCGACTAACCCGCTCCACGCTCGGAGACCACTCGCTGCTCCTCCTTTAGCACCCAAGACACTGCTACCTCGTGTCTGGCGATTGCCTTGGAAAGTCTCGTCATCGTCTACTTCTTGGCCGACATTCATTTCTAAACCGAGCTGGTAACCGACGACCCCATCCCGAGCACGCTCGAACCTCCTCACTATCTTTCCTGCACGTTTCATATCCCTGAGCCTGGCCTTAGTCTTCGCATCTGCATCTGGCGGTAGACGAAGCTCCAACAGATTAGTGAGAGCATCCCCATCGGCTCGCTTCTTGATGAACATTCCGTATTTGACTTTGGGACTCTCCACAGTCTGGTTGTCACCCGTATACGTCGCATGCCAAGGTCGATGAAGATGCGGTGGGATATGTGTGCGATGCAGCTTTTGAGACTCTGGAGCTGCTGATTGGACGGTCCCGATCCGTGGCTCCAATCTCAGCCCATTCATCCACCCCTGGATCTTGTCATCGGCTGAATTGGATCTGACGCCTTGGCCGGTACGGAGGGGCTTGTGAGAATCTACCAGCACCCGCAGTCCTGCATCTGTCTTCGTCTCTTCTCCTGTCCAGACTGGGCCTTGAGTGTATCGAAAATGATCGCGAGACGAGGTGGCTTCCTCCTGCTCGGCATCGGCAAAGAGCTTATCTGAACCTGTGAGACGGCCATTGTGTTGGTAGCGATAAGCAGGACACCTGGCGAAAGCGACCGGGCCCCTAGATGAGAGACGCATATAAAGACAAAGATGAAGAGAAGTACAGTTCCAAAGAGCTGTTGAAGATGCTGGTGTGACGTGATTGTGGATCCCTAAAAAAGTGGAGGTGGACAGTCACCGGTGATGGTACGTCAAGACATGATGTCTTCGCATTCTATTCTGTATGCATATACTGGATGTCATACAAGGTCAAGGCTGAGAGATGCTTCTCTGATGCATAGTGCATAATGCATTCTGCACGCTGCAAGTGAGACGCATATTTTCAAGCAATTTCCGCCCTCAAAGCTCACGGACGCCTTTAGCTTTCGTTTCTACGTCTCCTGCGCCCTTTCCCAACCTGAGTAAAGCTCCCCTAAGATCAACATCATTTTCAAGGCGTAAGGCGAGCGCTAGGGCCACAACGTCGTCTACCTGGTGTGTCCCTTCCGCGCGATCAAGCTGAGCCTCAGGGAGCGAGGAAGAGGGAATGGATGTCTCAAAGATCGAGTTGCCAGGCTCCTGACGGCGCATCTTGGCGGCTAGAACCATGCTTCGAAAGTCTTTGAGTACATCTGATTTCTCAGCAACACGGTCGATCGTAGCAAGGAGTCGTTCTAAGATAGGTGCTTGCAAGCCGAACGTGCTAATTGAAGTGATCAAAGGCTCGAAAGCGTCTAGAGTTGGTTAGGACAATGTCCGCATCGAGTCAAACTCACCGAACGGTAGATTTGCAAAGTTGAATGCATCTGCAGCTGTCGCAGCCCCTCCAGCTTGTATACGCTTCCACTGCCCTTCAGCCGTGTCACTTCAGATACCTACTGAGCTCTTCCCTAAACGGGCCAGTCCAACAGCGTTGACGGGGTCATTGGCCCCTATGGCTGACCGGATACCGATGTCCAGTAACTCTTGACTCATAGGTTCCGGCTCGCCAGTGGTCTGAAACGCTTCCAAGATCTGTTCAAGAGCTTTGGCGTATTCCCCACGACAATATAACTTAGTTGTGGTGTATTCTTGACATGAGCAATCGAGCTGGTCTACATTGGACATACCGAGACATTGACGATCAATCTTGGGCTTTATATGTGACCTCGGTGAGGACTTCAAAAACCACTGACATGAGCGCCCCCCTCAATGATCCGCAACTCACCTCACGCTCAACATAAGCGTGCTCCGGCAAGTACTCGAGTCGTGATCGCTCAACGGCCGCCGCTATGCGACGGACACGAGGCGTGTCCGTACTATCCAATGCTGGAACATGACTGGCAGAGTTATCGTCTTCCTTTGCGATTGTAAAGTAGTTGTCTGTGGTAGCTGTAGACATCTACACATACGTTGGTGTTATCAAAAGAGCAATCCTGCTCTCATCTTCGGTGATCAATGGTAAAGATAGGCTTGCTGTAAGTTGGGGGCCTAATGACACCTTCATTTGTTTGTTTGTGCATCATCAATGTCCTTCATCTGTTAAGAGCTCAGAGAGCATGCACCACCCAAAATGGACGAGGGATACGAGGCTCTATTTGACGACTTGCGGCCTGCGGTTGACTTGACGGCGCTTTGTTCTCTCTGCGCTCAAGGCATCCCGAAGCATCCTCGGCATTTAAGAGCACTATGCTATTCTCTCCTCGTTGGCTCCTTGCCTCCTGAGAAGGCTAAATGGGACAAAGCGAGGGAACAAAATAGAAGGGTTTATGAGGTAAATCTTCAGTGTCCTGTCAAAAGGCTGATAGTTAGGATCTGGTGGTACGACTGTCATCAGATATCGAGCAAAGTGATGATCCTCTGGAACCGTTGTCTGCATCGGATGAGAAGCTTCGGGGTATCGCACATGACGTTGAGAGGCTCAAATTGCGAGGTCGTCTTCGACCTGACTGCCCACGACATTCCCGTGCAATACTCAAAAGAATCGATCGAATAGGGCAAGGCTCTCGCCAACAAGAACTGGGGACACGGCCAGAACTCACACTTTCCCCACCTCCTCTTTCAACACCTCAATTATCACTATCTCTTGCGAGTTCCTCTTCTCCCATAACCCTCCTTCCTTCCCGACAACTCATCTCTGATACATCTATTCGAAGCAGCGCACCGAGTATCGGCCCAGCAGACACCGCGCAAGAATCCATGACCCGACTTTTGTTCGTCCTTTTTCGCGATCGACAGTATCACTCTGCGATAGCCGAGATAATTCCACCGCTATACCACATCTTCGTCGAAGATTCTCCAGAAGAGGACATGTATCACTTTCTCTCACGTGTGATGGAGCTCGCCGAAGAGCCTAATCTGCAACGACTTTCGTATCGAGTACGCTGGCTTGACGAAACACTATATCAGGCTCTCTGCAGCCGCAATCTCGATCCAGCCACTCCTCTCTATGCTTATCGATGGATGACCACTCTCTGGGTACACGATGTGCCTGACTTTCTCCCGCTGTGGGATTACTGCTTTTCGCAACAAGATCGAGTCGGCGCAGGACTGGACATCTGCACCGCCATACTGGTTCTTACATGGCCGATGATCTCACCACATTCCAAGGGGTTCTGGGGACAGGAAGACGATGAAGGTGAAGAGTTTGTTCGAGCCGTCCAGTTGTTGAGAGGAGTTCGGATACCTGGGAAAATAATCGCAGATAAAGCAAAGCAAATACGAGACGTCCATCGGAAAGAAGGATTTGACGAAATGCCTTATCAGGCCGCATCTACTCCACCACGAGCTTCTTTGCAGCACCGACTTACAGGTCTCCTGGGTACACCTCCATCACGCTCTGATGCTGTCTTGCCCAGAACTCTCCTGCTCAGCAGCTCAGCCCGTCGAGCCAGCAACTCTTCGAATCGCGCCCCATCATCCATTGCTTCTCCGACTGGATCAACCTTGACAGAATCCCTTACCGATAGCCCACTGTATCGAATCCGCAGTCGCCAGTCGAACCGCTCGCCACGATTGTCCCATACACCTGATCATTCAATGGCACGAGAACTTGAGTACGAAGGAAGCATGCATTTAAGATAGCTCGGTCCATGAGGCTCATAATTTTATCGCTAGTGAGGTCCAATTGACCTTTGGCAGGTCACAGCAGCTTCTGTACATACTCGCATGTACCTATGTTGTAGTACAGTGTTATCTTGTAGAAAGCCAGCAATAGAGAAGCTCTTATAGCCGGCTCGAATAAAGTAAATTTCGTGATCTGGGTTCATCAAGATCCGAATGAAGACTGTACTTTGGTGTTATGCTTCCAACTCCTCAAATCGCTCATCTGTCTGCAGAAGACTATGAGCATGTATACGAGCCAGCTGAAGATTCGTTCATACTTTTGGATGCCCTTGAATCAGATTTGACTGAACTCGTCGCGGCTGCACCTAGCTTGTGCGTCGAAGTCGGTTCAGGCTCTGGTGTCGTTTCTGCATTTATAGCTACTATTCTCAACCAGTCCTCATGTAAGCCTCAGTCTATCACGCTCAGCCTGAGGCCTGATGTATTACGTAGTGTTTCTCTGTACGGATATCAACCCTTGGGCATGTTCAGCTACTAAGCGGACTGCTAAAGCCAATAATGTGAATTGTGTAGTATATTCAAGGTCGCCAAGCCGCCTGCTCCTGCTGACCTTTTCTCTTTTTTCAATAGGTTGTCCTTGATGTCATTCAGACTGATCTATTATCGCCTTTGGAACGTAGAGGAAAAGGCTGCATTGATCTCCTAGTCTTCAACCCACCATATGTTCCAACAGATATCAACGAGTGAGTCCAACATCTCACATGTCTCTCTGATTGATCTCAGAGCATCGATTGGAGACATCTCGGCTGCGTGGGCTGGAGGACACGACGGCATGTTAACCACAGAGCGACTCATATTGAAGCTACCAGTGAGTCTTTTGGCTTGATCTCAGACTCTTACACTAGAATTTGCTAGCTCCTGGAGGTCGATTCTATTTGGTCGCCGTACAGCAAAATCAGCCAAACGAAATCTTGGCCCTCATGCGAAGATTAGGTTTAGAGGCAAACATACACTTGCGAAGACGAGCTGGAGGAGAAGTGCTGTTCGTCATCAAATGTTACAAGCCTAATGCATCAATTTAATCGTAACGACTTTCTCGGTCTAGAAGCCCGAGGTGATTTTCGTGCGTCTTGTTTTGGGCTTGGTGGGGGGGACAGACTACCCGAACTGAAAACTTCTCCATTTATCTTTCGCTTCAATTCACCGTCCTTCGCTGGTGTAGCTAAACGTAATTTCTCCAACGGTTGGGAGAAACTCTCACTGGAATCGAGGTCGAAAGCGCTCTCAAGGTTCGTTCCGGAAACCGTCATCGGTCTTGTCCAAAGATCATCTCTAGGTGACTGGTCGAAGGATTGAATATCCCACATGGAATCGCCACCAAGTACTTGGCGTTGAGATTCTGAATGCTGAGAGGAAGGCCCGGCGAGCCACTCGTGATCGAGAGCCTCATTCATTGACATTCGACTACTGGGTTGCTTTTCCAGTAATCGAGAAATGAAATCGATCGCTTACATTAGCCTGGCATTGCAAAGAACTCACCAAGCTGGCTGATACCCAGCTGTATAAGTAGCTGCATGTCGGGTTGCTGCGTATATCTCGCTCTTATCCGTTTCTATCATTAGAATGTTTAGGACAATGACTCACATCAACAGGGGCATCCGCGTCCTCGTCGAATGGTAGGGCTTTCGTCATCATGCTGCCATTAGCGGCATCTTGACAAATTCTCACCTGTACACGATGATCCCAACAGACCAACAATCCACTTTGTTTTCGTACCCTGGCTTAAACTTGTCCTGCATGACCACCTCTGGCGCAAGATATTGAGGCGTGCCGACCATGGATACAAGCATGGTCTCAGCATGAACTGGATTGATTAGTCTGACCTTGGCCATGCAGACACTCACCCATCTTGGCAAGTCCGAAGTCTGCCACCTTGATCCTTCGGGGGTTGTCAGGCGTTTCTTTCGTGAGTAGAATGTTCTACAGTAAGCTCAGTATGAGTTGACGCTTACTTCCGGTTTAAGATCTCGGTGTGTTACTCCTTGCGCATGCTATCCTCAGTTTCAATCACCGCAAGTCCTCACCGTATACGCCATTGCACGGCAAATCTGCAAGCCAAAATCCGCCGCTTGCGCCTCGGCTGACATCAGTTTGACCCCGACGTGCACTCACGTATCCCGCCGTGTGGGTTCGGCCAATTCATGATGTGATCAAGGAGATCACCTCCATCTATATATTCCAAAACCAAGCAAATGTGCTGAGGATCCTCGTACCACTCGATAAGCTGGCAAATGTTTTCCTATCATCAGCACATCCTCGGAGAGCACATACATGTTCCAAAGTCCGACATATAGCAATCTCGCGTTGAAACAGTTCGAGGGTTTTAGCACTGCCTGCGAATCTGTGCTTGACAATTTGCTGCTGTCAGCTCATACATTAGCGATCATACCTTTATTGCCCTGAGATCTCCGGTCTCCACGTCCACAGCCTTTCGTACCTCTGCAAATGTCCCTTTGCCCAGTCTGCAGTCAGCACGTATGAGAATATGTCGTTGTACCTATCAAGAAGTTGATAGCGCTCGTAGACCTCGCCGGCCATGTCCTTGGCACTACTGCTTGTTCCTGCTCTCGAACCTTGGCTTCCCACTGATCGAAATATATATCGCACCTCGTGGTTATCTAAGGTCGATGCGTGTCCGAGCGAGATCTCGTCACCATGCTGGAGCAACCGTCTCGTCTTGAGCTTTTCTCCGTTCACCTGCTTTCAGCCCAGAATGCATCGAGTACTCACGAAGGTTCCGTTACTGCTTTTCAAGTCTTCCAGCCACACTTCAGGCTCCGCACCCTCTTCCTTCCACGAGTGTATTGCTTCCATTGATGTTCCCCTGCTCTCACTCTGAAGACCCAATGTGAATCGACAGTGAACGTTCGACACCCGCCTTTCGTGTAACATCACATCATTCTTCGTCATGCCAGGTGGTCCACGACCCAGCTGCAGGGAAGCCCGAGTCCATGGGATTTTCAAGATCGAGTGTGAAGAATTCGTCGGAATCAGAATAGCCCCTGCTATCAGAGCAGCCTTACGGGCTATGAGACTCACAGTATTTCCGCCGAGGCTCAATCTGACTGTTTATATTTTGGGTATTTTGCGTCTGACTGAAGTGAGGCTGAGAGAGTTGAGTCGCTTCAAAAGCATAGTCCGCGACCCTTTGGGATGCCGCAAATTGAGATTCGGCGGGTTGTGATTCGGGCACCTTGACCTGAGTCATCGGGGGATTGGCGGTAGGAGTTGAAGATAGGAGCCAAGCGAAAGCCGTGTGTATGAGGGGAGGCGAAGGGATTTGCAAGAGGGCTGGCGTATAGAAAGAGCAGGGAAGACACGACAAGGATACAGTCTATGAGGAAGAGGGTCTCGCAGCAGAAAACTAGATAGAAAGAGAGTGTGAGAGGCTCAAGGAGAGGACTTTTTGGACTAACAGTTCAGCTCATGCGCTCAGGCACGGCTAGAAACGCGTCCCCGCCAACATGGCGCGCCTATTGGTATCTAAGACATGTGCCTAATCGAACACCAGGTCCGAGCGCGCCTACTTGTCGTCGCCCCATCTCAGCTGACGCCACGGCGCTCTCTTCTCTCTCACACGTCCTTGGCTTTGGTCGTAGGCAACAATGGATCAAGCTCCCTCTCTCACTGCTGCAGCAGCTCTTACAGACTCTCGCGTCTTGGCCGATTCGTCTTTGCCGCCGGTCGTAGCAGAGTCTTCAGAGAATGCAGCTGCGTCATCATCCCCTTCCTCTGATCGTCCAACTTCTCCGACCGAGACCATCAAACCAGAGGACTCAATCAGCACTTCCGTCCAGCCTTTGACGACAGCTCAGAGGGCATTCCAGTATGGATTAGATCGGGGAAATTTGGAACAGGAGGTAGGGCAAGTCATGGGTACTCTGAATAGCTGGTGGGGCGGTGTCAAGAAACAGGTAGGTAAGAACAAAGAACTTTGCTCATCTTTAGGGAGCCACTGCGTTGTCTACCATTAAAGCAGACTTGGACAAGACTGTCTCTCAAGCTCAAGCGGATATTGAGCACTTGCGGACGACCAAAATCGAAGTTGTGCGCAAACAGTCTGGAGATGACTCGTCAATCTCGCCGAGTGACAAAGGTAAAAGCAAAGCGATCAATCTCAACGACGAAGCCCCTGCAGCTACCTCGAGTCTTATGGATCGCCTTTCAGCGTCGACGGCATTATTCCAGCAAAGTTTACAGACAACTTTGGCTGCTGCTACGTCGAATCCTGCACTCTCAAATCCATCGCAACTTCGTGCTCAGCTCGCTCAGAACCTCCAGCTGTCCTCTGCTCGGCAGAATCTCCAGCTTTCCGTTTTGCAAGCCGAAAAACTTGCCGAAGAGTACATGAGAAGGGGCGATCAATGGATCAAGGATGCCGAAAAATGGGTGGGGGATGCGGTCAAGCTTTTGCCTCCTGAAGGTGAGGAGACGAGGTTCGTCGGCATGGACGGCAGCGACTTTTATTCATTCTCAACATCGTCAAATCCTGTGGAACGCGGCGTTATATTCGACGCGGAAAGCAGAACACCAAGGGCATCCGTGGCCGGATCTCGCAAAGAGGCCCTTTTACGTCGTTTACGAGGTGATCAAGAATTGCTCTTGGTCGACCCCGAGGGTACAGATGAATCTGCCGAGCGCCATCAGCAATTCCGCGAGTGGATCGAGCAGAAGTGGCCTGCCGCAGAAGGGGACAAAGTTCAAGAGTTGGGCCATGTTGGTGGGATTCGGATGGCTCTAGGTAGGTGATTGCCACCGCGCCCTTGCTGACTTGTAGTTCCTGAGCATCTCAGTGATGAGCAATTCTGGCAGAGGTATCTCTTCCACAAGCACATGATCGAGGCAGAAGAGGAAAGACGAAAGCTTCTATTTGATAGTGAGATCAAAGTCGTATTCTGAGCTGACGAGAAGCGTCCCGACAGACACAGGCCGATGACTTCAGCTGGGACGACGAAGCGGAGGAGGTTCCTCAGGGAATGGATTCGTCCACGCCCAAAGTTTCCGAAGAGAGCAAGATGCCCGTGGCCCTGGCCGTCAAGCCCGATGCTTCTACATCGACTAGCCCTCGGGACTCTGAGGAGAGCTATGATCTTGTCAGCGATCAAGGCGTAAAGAACAAAGCGCCTCCTCCTGGTGACGATGAGGATTCCGACTGGGAGTGAGGTGAACATGTCAGTCTAGATGGTTCCGATAGTTGCTTTGCGAGGGCATCTTTGTTGTTCTCTATGTTGTCAATATATATTTATCTGGGGCTCCGCGGAGTGGATCATACCTTTTTACCAAACCTCTTTGTTGCTATTTATTTCATTCGTACACCATGAACGAGGCTGAGAGTTCTCAACTGGTGAATGAGATCAACGATCATGGTGGCTGGGTCAACACCAGTCTGTTCCGTCTCGGGCCAATTGATGGTATGGGTACAGGCGCCGTCGCCATTGTCGACATACCGGAGCAGACGCCTCTGTTCCACTTGCCCCTTGATCAGCTCCTAATGTCTCATTCATCAGATATAAAAAACCGGCTCTCGAGCTCAGAATGGGACGGTTTAGGTCAAGGCTGGATCCCGTTGATTCTAGCAATGATGTGGGAGACACACATAGGAGAAGAGAGTCGCTGGCAGGCGTATCTATGTAAGCTTGACCAATCAATATACATGGCTCACACCAAGCCTCAATGCCGGTAACTTTTGAAACACCCATGTTTTGGGATGAAGATGCAAGACGAGAGCTTCAGGGTACAGAGATTGAAAGTGAGCCCATTCACGGTGATGTGAAGTCGAGCTGAGGGAATGCACAGACACCATCGGCCGAGAAGAGGCGGATAATGATTATCGTACAATTCTTCGACCGGTTCTGGAGGTGTGGTCAATGAAGGACCATCGCTGACTATCTGATTATCAGCGTCACCCAGAGCTTTTCCCTTCCAGCTCGAATCATTTCACACTTGAAGCATATCATATGCATGGGTCGCGAATTTTATCTCGATCTTTCACCATACCTGCGATTTTGACTGGGGCGCTCGACAACGACGACGATGATGAAGACGACGACGACGACGACGACGACGACGACGAGGAAGACGCCAACGAGGTGGCAATGATACCCATGGCTGATATGTTGAATGCTGTTACCGGTCTTGATAATGCTCGGCTGTTCAGTCACGAAGAAGCGACCGCTCAATCTGTTGTCAAAGGCAAAGGATATACGATGATTTCGACTTCAGCCATCAAAGCAGGCGAGCAGATTGTAAGTTTGCTCGCTAAGGACAATCACTGATTAGGCGACTTAGCTCAATACATATGATGTTGTTCCAAATTCTGGCCTTCTTCGGAAATATGGCCATGTGGATACACTTCCTTTACCAGCAAAGATTCTTTCTCTGTTATCCGACGAGGAAATTGGGCAATGGCCCTTGGGTAATCCGGCAGACGAGGTGTCTATTGCAGGTGATCTGGTGGTGGAAATTGTCACACAGCGAGCTGGTACTGGCAAATCCGCCGAGTATCAAGCTCGAGTAGATAGATGGCTTGACGAACAAGACGAGTAAGAATATCAACGTCGTTAAATGCTGAAAACTCAGTACCTTTGTGCTTTCTTTTACGACTCCAATCGAACCTCAACTCATAGTCTTCATACGTATCCTTATCTTCGACTCGGAATGGCAGCGTTTCCTTAAAAAAGGGAAATTGCCACTGCCGGTCATAGACGATAGCGTTGCCAAGCTGCTATTCGACATCTTGGACGCGCGCAGTAGTCGGTATTTACACTCATTAAAGGCATGTGAAATCTTCTGGAGACTCAACTGATATCAGGACGACTTGATACTTGTTACTGCCATTCCACCTGTCGAGAGGCGTCAATATATGTCGGCGGTTGTTCGCATTGGAGAGAGGCGCGTAATTGCAGCAGCGAGACGGACAGTGCGAGCTCAAACAACCATGCAAGGTGCCGGTGGCGTCGGCAAGAAGAAAAGCTGAATAGCAGACCAAGCGGAGAATGTAACAGGACATGCACCAGTAGTTCACACAGGAGCACTCGTAGAGTTCTGAATCGGTCTGAGCTCCCGGTATGTTAGGTTAGCCTCGGTTACTTCTATCAGACATGTCACCATGTTCCATTTTATGACATTGTCACACAATCGCCGTCCGTGATAGAACAAGGAGCACAGCATCCTGCGTTCTCGCTGCGAATATTCACGGAACATGAAAGAAATTAGGATGGAAATATGAGTGAGAGTCGACGATAGATCAATCAATGCATTTATTAAAAGAATGCGCCGCCAGCTCTCCGCATCCGGGGATCGTCCACGATCTGGTGTTATTATCCCCGTCCGACTCTTAACAAATCTTTGCCAACATCCTCGGCAGTTCTTGCTACACCCATACTGAGACCGCGAATATCGCGTTTCAATTCCTCCGGACCATAACTTGACCTGGTGCGAACACGATTCGTTGGCGATGATTGGCCCAAGTTTGGCCGGACTTCAATGCACCATAATATCGGTCGATCTGTGGTTATACTTACCACAGGCTCGGACGGAACGAGGTGATTAGAGGTAGAGATTTGCCCATCGAACGACGTTGTCCAGTCTAAAAATGAGTTTTTAGCACGTACATCTTAACTCACTTAGATTCCACTTGAGACCTTCGGTATGCACCATTGCTTTATCGATACCCACGGGCAGAATTCCACAAGTTTCTCCCATGGTTGAATGATCAATTTCAATCAAGTGTGATCCCTAATTGGTCAGCTTGTCCAAGCACTCCACTTACCTCGTCCAAGACCCATGCTAGACTTTCCCCGCTGAGCACAAAGCTAGAAGGACGACTTTTTCTTAATTTATGCAACAACGACATTGTGTGGACCGTTTGATCAATTCGACCGGAAAGACCTCCCATCAAGAGAAGTGAGAGCTTGTCAGGTCAGCGAGAAGAACTGAGACTCATTACTTACTTGTCGGCCAGTAGCCTTCTCGATGGCCTCCACCTCCCGAATGCACTTCATAAGATCTGTAGCGTACTGGTCCCCATCGTATTTGACTGGCACACCAGAAGCGGAATAGTATGCTTTCACGTCGGAGCGAATAGAGTCGAGGTCCCCCTTGATCATGGTCGGTGTGTAACTGGTATCAGATTATGAATTGGGAGAAACTTACCTGGCCCTCTGATCCGCATTCCAAATATCATACAGCCTGTTCGCTCCGCCATCTGCACATAAATGCACTTCACTCGCGCGCCAGGCTCTCACGAAAACATCCTTGCGAGTGATAGGCTGATTGAGAATGATCATGGCGTATGGCCGTACCGAACTTTGCCCAGCCAGTAGATCTACACAACTCCACGGCACGACGTCTGGATTGGTCTGCTTTGATTCTCGAACTCGGTCTTCAAAACATGATCGCCCAGAGGGCCTTCGTTGAGGAGGAAGAGGTAAAGTCTCATCTACCTCTCGCACAGCTTGTTGGACTTGCGATATCAATTTCAATTTCCTGGTGGCTAATCCTGACGATTCATTTGGATTTGGATTTTGCTGTGCTGAACTCGTTGTTCCATGCAACACATGGATCGTCGGTGCCTCATGTTTCCTTGCAGTCGATGCTTCCGCTGCTGCAGACAAGCTAACACGAATCAAACTTGAAGGCGCCGATCGCTTAGTGGGCGAGTAACGTTCGTTCGAGTATCCCGAAAGTATTGACGACGAAGAAGAAGAAGCTTGGGTGGGTGATCTCGTCAAGTTATCCGCTTGTTGGAAGGTCGATGAAGGTTTCCGAGGAGGAAGTGGAGGCGGTTTGCGTAGGAATGGATTGTTATTTGAATCTGGTACAGCTTGAGATGAATGATGTGAGATTGTCGACGTTGAAAGCGTAGGATCAATTGGAAGCGGTGCGACTCCCCGTTAGATCTGCTTTACAGTTCCGACTCACCTGGTACGAGAAGCATCTGTACATCGACTGGTCGACCTTTATGTAAGGCTGAGTTGGAGACGAGTTTCGCATGGGCCGCCAAGCGCAGGAAAGCGAACACCTGGCGGCTCGTCAATAAAGTCGACGACGTAGCCACACGATGCATTAACTAACGTATCAGTACCAGTCTGAATTTACACGTACATCATCCGCCGTGTCTGGAGGTACAGCCAGTCGGCTTATAGCAAATTGACGGAGAGCTGAGCGATCTATCGCTTGATGAACACCTCTTGGCGCATTCAACAACGAGATATAGGCGTGGTAAGCTCTATGCTCGGATGGAGACAGCTGAGTAGCGCATTAGCCAAATGCGGAACCTAAGCATATGCTGATGCATGCTCACTGAGGTCTCGCTCAGCTCGAGAGGCTGTCCTTGCATGTCTCCGAGTCAACAGACCGTATGTATACGATACATAGCTACGAAGTAGATGTTTTCAATAAGATCACGCAGCAAGCGGACATAGCCGCTCAGTCCCAGCCGTCCCAGCCACAACAAATTGTCTGCATGCGTGATTATATGTCGTCTATCTCTACTCAAAATCACAACATCATGCCTCGTATCTAATGTATGCGTCACAGTCGTCATCATCAAGAAACGTACAGTCATGTCATACTACGTCAGATCGCTCGTTCACCTCGAATGTGGTCTTTCAAGAGTCAGCTAATCCGTAGTGGTCAGAACAAAACTTACCACCTGCGGGAGGTATGCGGCAGCGCTCAAATCGAGTACCCAAGTATCGCCGAATACAGAGACTCCATTGTACCCGCCAAAGATGAGTATCCGGGCGTCATGGAGCAGAGCCACATGATATCCGCGTGCAGGAGGGGCGATTCCCTTGGGGGACTTTGTCTCCCACTGCAGCGTGACTGATCACATCAGTATGGTTTAGGGCGGGTGACTCACCTAGATTCAACAAGAGAACATCCTGAGCGTATGTTTGACCATTGTGCCCTCCGATCACAAAGAGATATGACCCAACCTGAGTGGACGTGTGTGACAAACGATTATGTTTCTCATCGGTATTGACAAGCGTCCACATCAAGGTCCCTGTCATTAGTGCTACTCACAAAACCTAACCCACGAAGATCCAAAACATGCACATCTGCGAAACTAGCATGACCGTCACTGCCTCCAAAGACAATCATCTTGTCGCCCACCAGATTGGCACTATGATAGCCTTTTCTCTGAGGTACATCCCCAGTTGTCTTCCACTCTTTCCAGATCATATGTCCCAGGTCTGACACATCTAGAGCCCACACATCGTTGAGAGCAGCCTGTCCATTTCCACCGCCAAATACTACTAGAAAGTTCCGATACCGAATGGTCGTGTGCGCTCGACGAGGAGGAGGAAGGCCGCCACGAGGAGTGGCAATTGTCGGTTGGGAAAAACGGTGTGATACTGGAATCAGTGCTGATACGATCAAAAAGTCCTCACCTGTATCGAACAGCCAAACTTCATTGCTATAAGTAGGCCCATCGCCGCCTCCAAAGATGACTAAAGTCTCGCCGACCAACGTGGTTGTATGAGCTCTCAAAGGAGGCAACTGTTCGCCGTGGGTGTCGATAGAGCTCCACAATAGAGTCTCTGTGTCCAGCCAGGCCACGCCTCGCCAGCAGTTCTTCCCATCGACACCGCCAAGGAACCATATGCGATCGCCTACGAGCGTTCCTGTGTGCGCGCGAAGGGCTTGACCAGGTGGGCAGCCGTGTACCGGTAGCCGGGAAAAGTACATGGCTGATGGCGGGGCTCGGCTCACGACGGCAACAGGCAAAGTCGGGTTGGTGATTGTCTTTCTATCCCTGTCCAAGCGGGCGCGATCGCTGGGTTTGAATGAAGCGCCGCGTCGGCGGCGACCAATGGCTTCATCGCCTCCGCTGTCTGTCTCCCCAGCACTGTTTTCAAGCTTGCCCAGGCCCAGCGCTTTGCCCAGCTTGCCATTACTCGATTCGGTTCGCCTAGAACCCTCCAGCGGTAATTTCCCATTGTTCTGATCCGGATTCGAGTTCGACAAGGCAAGTCCGGTACTCGGATTATGTACCGCGCCAAGAACAAATGTCGAGCCGGACCCCAGAGTAAACTCGCGTGAGCGAGAAGAGGAGGCTCCAGGTTCCTGATCAGGAGCCTTTGTCTGTGCCAGATGACTGGGATAGGTGATAGGATCCAGATCCGAAGTGGAAAAAACCGGCGGACTTGTCATTATATTATGGGCCGTAGACCTTTCGGGTATATATGATGCGTCGGCAGGTGTAGATGATGCAGGTGGCAATGGACGTGAAGGAGGTGCAAAGTGATAAGTCAGACCGTCGGTGCCGACAGGATCACTAGAATTGGTCGAGTACAGTGAATCGTTGAGGACCTTGGACACTGATGGGAAAGTTGAATTGCGCTGATGGAGATCGGCGTCCTCGTCTGGAGGTGAAGAAGAAGTCTTGTCGGTTCTGCGGAACGGACTCTTTGCGAGATTCGGGAGACGACGGAAAGTTGAGGAAGAAGGGATCGAAGTATTGCTGCGTTGCCGCCCTACACCATTGATGAGACGAGACGAGAGGGACAAAGGTTAGTATCTCACCATCAGAGTTCATTGCTAGATCTTGGGCGTAGGCAGACAGGATATGATTATTCTTTCAAGGTTGATCATGGGCCCAGCCAACAGACATGGTCTACTATCAGCTGCATCCCTTGATAGAGTTATTTGAGCGCAACTATTGAGATCAAGTGAGGATTGAGGATTGGGAGAGATGATCAGAAAAAGGAGAGGAATAAAATGATACATTCTCGAGTGCTCAGATTTCAAACTTGTTTCATCCATTCCATTAGTTTTGTATATTTTCTATCTGCTCTCCAACATGGCCATCCACTCGTCAGTCAATGCTCATCTCGAGATCGAGCTCTCGGCGTTGATCGCCATCAGGCGTCACTCGATGCATCAACACCGATCTCAAGTGTTCTTACAGCGCCTTCGCGCTGTTGAGCGTGCTGGGAAAATCTTACAGCGCTCTCTTGCGACTGGTTCTCCACGATTAGATCTTTTGCACAAGGTAGGGCCGACCGTATGATGGCTGGGCTGACAGTAGATGAGTACCGTCATTTTGATCGCTTCAAAAGCAAGTCTGCGCATTATCGATTTGAACTACTTTCTACCTCTGCATACTTTGCTTGTCGCCATCTATGCCCGTCTCTTCGCCATCGTTACTAGTGTCTTGGCAGAAGCAGAAGCAAGTACCATTGCGCCTGAATCGGCAACACACGCCATCACTGTTACTCCAAAGGCGGAAGCTCGCATCGAAAACAAACCCAGCACGTTCAGCGGGAGCTCAGGCAATGCGGACAGATCCTTGCAGGATTCATCCAACGTTCAGAATAGGCTCTCACCTCCTGAACCGGCGAAACTCCCAAATGACAGCAGCGTCAAGCCTTTGCAACCCCAAGGCCGTTTGAAAAAGCGACGCAAAAACGAGATTGACGACATCTTTGCATAGCACAACAACATGCGACATTTTTGCTTATCATTACAACATTATATTTCTGTCAATACGAGATCGCGCCATACCTCGCATACGTCCCTAGCGGACGGCCGATTCTCTGGAACTGGATCGACCATGGCCATTATCACCTGCCTAACCTCGTCTTGCACCACATCACATCCATCGAGGTACAACATGGCGGGACTGCCGTCGGCGTAAGGATGAAGGTCAGGAAGAGTCGTTGGAGCGGGGGCCGAATCGTTGTCTAGGGATGGTTGACGCGAGAGTGGAGCGTCCTGGGGGCTAGTTTGATCTCCCTCGGCCAGCAGCATAGCTATGGGTCCCTGCGATGGGTGCTGCGTCCACGATGCCCAGATCTTGGTCGCTGCAGGCGATTGAGGACCTCGAAGCGACTCGGTTGATGGCATCCGCCCTAATTTTGGTCGATTGACACTCGTTGGCACTCGAAGCGAGCCAGCACGCTTGACCGACACGGACGAATCGCCTCGCCAAGCCGAAGGGTACGGGCTGCCCGATACGCTTGGGGGTTCAGTGCCTATTCTAGATAGACGTTCTCTTTCCTCGTATCGCCACAAGGCACCTTTGCGGACGTGATGCATCATTTCAACAGTTCGACTGCCCCGATATGGTTCTCGACCACTAATGCATTGATAAAGAGTAGCGCCTAGAGCGAAAATGTCGACGGGAAAGGAGAAATTCCGGGTCGGGTCGACCAGCTCTGGTGGAGAGAATGGCAGTGTCCCTAATCCAAGACCATCGACAGGTGGATGCTCAGGGTGTACCAATAGAGAGGAGCCAAAGTCTGAGAGTCGCAGATGGAGATCGTAGGTTAGCAGAAGATTACCAGGTTTCACATCGGCGTGAAGTACCCCTTTTGAATGAACCCAATCGAGTGCCGCTGCGCCTTCCAGTGCCCAACGCGTCCATAGTTGTTTGCCCGCTAAATGCGGACTGACACGAAGAAATTGATCCAGAGTCCCTGAGGGGCAGTGTTCTAGAAGTAGGACAAGTCGTGAAACGGATGGAGAGTGGTCGGTTCTCGATGCTTGAGCGAGGGACGGGAGAGAAGGGAAGGATCCTAGGGTGGGCATCGTCTCAGCAGCGTTGATGGTTGCAGATCGCTGCCGAGTTAGGCGTTGAACATCAGAAATTGAGCGAGAGTGAACATAACGGCGGTCGTCGCGATCCTCTTTGACTGCAATTAGCTTGAGAATATACACGCTCCCAGATTCGAGTGGTTGGGCAGACTCGTCCATGGTGTCTGCTCTACAGGCAAGCCTGTTGAGAAAAAAAGCTTCTCGTAGACCCAACGTCTGTGATTCGCGATCCGGAGCCATACGTTTCGCAGCGCACAGACGCCATGTTCCACCAATAAGTCCATCACCTCGAGCATTCACATTCACCTTTGCACTTGACCAATCTGGCTGTTGACGTTCTTTGCCTTTCCCGCGCTTGTATGATGCCAGGTAGACGCTCGCGTACCTTCCACTACCGAGAAGGTAAGTGAAACTAGGATAGAATCTCATGTCGACGTCTTCAGCGGAAGGGGGACGAGGTGGCTGCCATGATGGTAGAGAGGTTGATGGCGGTAAAATCGGAGATTGGTGAAGGGGCGACAAAGGTTCTTTAGAGCCGATAGGTACATCCAAGGGTGGTGGACGGCGAATACTGGAGGAACGAGAGAGACTGAGTGGTGATGGCGTGACGAGAGGTCGTGATGAAGTGGACACATTATCAAAGAGGGCAGATGATCTAGGTGAAGAACATCTCAGACTTCCAAACTCGTCTGGAGGGCTAGAGTCGGCAGGTGGGGGTGCGGTAGACGTCTGTAATGGGCGCGGAGGAGGGATACCTGGTGCCCACGATGCGGAGAAGAGATCATTACGAGATGAAGCAGAGTCTGAACGTGCTTTGGTAGTCATTATCGATCACACTGAATAGGTCGGGTCATTATATTGTTCAACGGCAAAAGTAAAGTACAGGACAGTAACAACACGGGTTCTCACTATCAACAATACAACAGAGACAATTTCATTTTATACTTCCGCTAAAATGCTAACAATCTATAAATGCTATATAGTTTTACACTTTTATCCATTGATACCCGTCAAGCCGAGACCAGTATCCTGATTGTCTAAGGCGCCTCGACGAGCTGGTGGACTAAGACTACGACGAGCCTCCCGTTGGCTCTCATCAGTCGTCCGGGATGTCGATAAATCGTCGCGAATTATAGTATCGGGGGATGGAGCTCCCGAGCGAGCAAAGTCGGGTAGTGTGAGGTTCTCCCATACAGCATACCTTGCAGGACTACCACCTCGAGGACTGGCTCCAGTGGAGCCATAGCCATCTGGCGTTGCTATACGAAGTGGAGTGTTGGGTGTGAGGGGCGAGCCAGACGTTCCCTTGATCGGGTTTTGATCCTCCTGACCCTCGGAGAGGCGAGCGTAGTCGGTGGGCTTTTCAGCTTTGACAATCTGATCGACGATACAAAATTGGATAACGTTCATTATGAGTGGGAAGATGGCCATGACGACGACGACTTGAGCGTTCGGAGAAAGGAAACCGAGAACCGCATAACTAAAACGAAGCAAAGCGGTTGAAATGCGTGGCAAGATGAGTGGAAGAAGCACAAGAAGCTTCATGGCGATAAGCGACAAAAGGTAAGGCAGGAGTTGTTTCCACCAACTGAGGACGTCAACAAGCTGTCTTGTCGGCTAGAACGTACTATCGCATTTCTGGCGGATTACCGTATTCCCCACTGACGAAGCCTTTTAAACCGAGAGGCTTGGTCAAGAACCAGGTAAAAGCCTTGAGAGCGACGTAAAATATGCCGACACCTTTTATCAGATGAGATCGCACTAAGACTTACCTATCGTAGTGTCAATCAAAACGTTGAGGAAGTATAGGGAGCAAGGGTTGTTGGAGGCATGATGGGCAACCAAATCGGAGATCTAGGAAGCATGAGCGGGGGTAATGGGCAAGTCCCTCACCAGAACATTAAGTGCATGCACAACGCCTTGTCCGACCAACTGCTTGCCAACATCCATGACGAACTGTTTCCATGGTCGTTTAGGGTTTTCGAAATGTCGTTTGAGGACCAAAGAGCATAGAACAATGACGCCCACTGATGGTCAGCTCCACTGAGAAGAACAAATACATACTCAAAGCTTGGACGACCAGCGCTGTAGGCCCCAACAAACGACATTGGGCGGGGTCGGACGCTGGAGGGGGGTCATGCACGGGTGGCGGACGGATATACATGGTGAACACTGGATGACAGTAAGGCAACAACAACGATACGGAGGGGAGCTATCAGACGGGGCCGACCACGTGATCTGCTCAAGGCTGTCGCATGTGGATGGCGCTTTCCCTTAAGATACACAGAGTCTGAAGAGTCGTAGATGTCATGTACGTTCAAGATACATGGGCACACGAGCGAGGAATACCAAGTGTTGCGTTAGGCCTGCAATGAGGCGTGTGGGACGGTGGGAAACCTATTTATGCAATAACACCCAGTGGCGCGCCTACGACCTCAGCTATCCCCCGGTTTCGATTTTTTTTTCGGGTCCTCTCAGTTCTAGTCTGATTTCATCCGTGTCATAAAGGTGAGTTGATTCCATCAGGTGTATGTCTCTCTATGATGTACCGCACTGGGCACTGAGCTTAATTGCTTGATTAAAAGCGCTACTCAATCGAGCAGATTGGGGCGAGCCTAGAAAACTCGTGACTGAGAGAGACAGACTATCATATGTTAGATCTCGCTAATATAATAGTGTAGATGTCGGAAGTGCTTGACGCCATTCATACTGCTATCGAGGCAGCGTCAGCAGTTCCGGTTCCATCTGCTGGACTGGAAAATGGCATTTCACTCTTGCTCCTTCGCCCACAACTGCTTCTTTCTTCCCTTCAGAATCTGGTCATCCTACTAGGATGTCAATTTGTCTCGACTAGCTCTCCAACTCCTGCGCTGCGATCACTCCAAGGTCCGCGTAACTCAACCAATGTGCTCGACAATATCGCAGGCGAATTGCTGTTAAATGCGGAACTTCTCGACAAAGTGCGCTCTCTTGAGAGCAAGCTGGATTATCAAATTCGCAAACTCATGAGCTTGGTGGACACTCCTGTCGAAGCTGCCGAAGACGATCCTCTGTCTTTCCGTCCCAATCCAAAAACCATGGTCACAGGTAATGCTGTCAATCGTTCGTCCGAGAGTGTTTATCGTCCTCCGCGAGTGGCCGCAGTACCATTTGATCCCAAACAACGCAAAGAGCGTCGAGCTCCAGCCTTACTGTCCGAATTCGCAGCGACCGTAGATGGTCTTCCGATAGTAGAATCTTCATCCGGTCTCTCCACTCGTCCAACTAGTCGACATACTAATTCGGTGTCGGCCAAGCGGGCTTCAGAGCTTCATCGAATGAACGAGTTTGAGGAAGAGAATTTCACAAGATTGGTCACTACGAAACGGGAGGCGAAGCGACGCAGAGAAGATGAGGAGGCCTTAGCACTTGGCTATGGTGTCGGCGGAAAGGGGAGAGCGCGACGCCAGAATGGCTTAGAAGCAGAACTGGAGGGTGTTCTGGGTGAGCGTGGCTCTGGTGCGTGGGACGGTGTATCGAAAAGCCTGGGTAGACAAAAGTCTCGACCGGATGCGAAGAGAAGGAAGGGAGATCAATGACATGTGTCTTCTTTTTATGTATTACTTCATGTTATGACGCGTAGTCACTGTCCTATCAAGCTTAACGATCGCATGAGAGGCCTGGGACGAGACCTGATCACCTGCAAAATCTTCCGAGTGACCGGTCGACTTCCGTCGGAGCTAAAATCAATCTAAAAAGTTATATTTTCAAGTCTGTCATGTCGTCTTTGGTCCACTATTCTGTCGAGACAACATGCCAGATATCCGTCTGAAGAACCAAGTAAGCCAGGCGTGAGCTCCGAGCTTACCCCCAGCCTTTTGATGTGGTGTTCCATCCTCAATCTCCAGTCATCTACGGAGCTATCTTAACTGGCGAGGTCAAAGCCTTTCGCTATGACGAAGAGGGTGAAGCGTCGACTTCATGGTCGGTCCGACCTACGAGACGAGCAGCCAGAGCTATCAGCGTTGAAGCTTCTGGCGATTCAATATGGGTTGGAGCTAAAAGCGGGGCATTGATGTGAGCATTTGTACGGGCTGTACTTATGGTAGTCAACTGGGAGCTATGGATGGATCTATAAAGTCTGAACGAGAAGCACACGAGTAAGTGTTGATCCCTTTGATGTCGCTCAATTCAGAACTGCTATCAATCGAGTAGCATGCATTTCTCCTCAGCTTGTGGTTTCTGGAGATGATGATGGGGTTATCAAGGTATATCTATCTATTCTTGCCTTGCTTTTGGCTGACATTCCAGTTCTGGGATCCTCGTCAACCTGATTGTATACGGACATATTCTCAACACTACGATTATATTTCAGATTTTGCATATTTCGATGACAAGCGTCAGCTGGTTGCCACATCGTGAGCTTTCTTTTCACATGTTGTGCTGCTGCTGATTTGATGACAGAGGCGATGGACATCTGTCCGTTATTGATATACGATCGAATAAACCGTCCCCCTTGTCCATATCTGACGATCAAGAAGACGAGCTACTCTCCATTGTACCTATAAAGAACGATACAAAGGCTATCGTTGGTTCTGCTCTGGGCATCCTTTCTATATGGAATCGGAATCAAGGATGGGGTGATTGTATGTTTTCTGCTCGACTCGTGCTAATTCAATCTAGGTGTTGATCGTATTCCCGGTCACCCGGCTTCAATAGATGCCCTAGTTGCACTCACACCCGACATTATCGCCTCAGGCTCAGAAGACGGCATGATCAGAGTGACACAAATACAGCCTCATAAATTCCGTGAGTGGCTCAGTCTGCAATGGCTGATGTAAGTCGGTGTCATTGCCACACATGAAGAATACCCAATCGAGAGACTCGCACTAGACTATCAAGGTCATTGGCTTGGCAGCGTCAGTCATGATGAGTGCATCAAGCTCACCGACGTACAAAATCTGTTTGAGGAGAGTGAAAATGAGGATTCAGATACAGAACCAGTGACTTCAAAGGAGAATGACGACTTCTTCTCCAACTTGTAAATGCATCAGGATGTGGCTGCTGCATATGCCTCTCCCCTACCAACCCAGATATCTTCATCCTCTACTCTGAGAAACCCGTCACCAGCCTCCATCCGCTCAAGATACTCAAGTCGAACGAGACCAAGTCCCACTTGTCCCGTATTATGCATTGCCAGTATCTTGCCTGCCGGTCGTGACTTTGTACTTGCTAAAGGAAAATATCGTATATCGCCTATGTTTCCTCTGACCGGGAGAATACGCTTTCTAGTTGCTCCAGTGTGATAAGTTCGGACAGTGAGCTCCTGTCCAAGGTAACATCCCTTGCGAAAGTCGACTATCATTAGTGGAACTATTCCTAGACGTACCTCCACCGTGTAGATCCATACAGCTCTCCAGTGGCAAAGCTGCTCCAGGGATAATCTCATCCGGACCTTCTGGTACACCCAGAGTCATCCTCCGCAGATGGTAATCTGATGTCGAAGCTCGATCGGCCGAAAGAGAAGCTTTTACTGTCAGCCGTCAAAGCACCAACTCACGATCCGCTCCTTTTGGTATGAGAAGCTGCATCCCATCATAGCCTGCCCGAAGGTCCCAGCAGCCTATCTCTCCCTCACGAAGGCCTAGATCTTCAGGTTCTCCGTCCCATGACCATTGACTCTCTGCCGCTCCACCACTTCCTCTCCTCCATACCCTATTGGGAGCTTTGGCTCCAGCAACGCCCCATGCTGCCCACGCATCCCATTCTTCCGAAACATCACGTATCTTGACCTTGGCCCGCAATTTGAAAGGGGGTAACAGATTCTGTAATGGCGCTGGATGACCCAGAGGCGATTCGTGAGTGATGATATATGTAGATCGGTCGACGGGGAAAATGAAGCAAGTATGAAGAACCCGTCCCTTGAAGGTTAGCTCTACTAAGAGAACAAAGCTCACCGATGCGTTCAGAAAGCCGCTATATCCGCCCTTCAAGCTGTCTACATCCTTGCAGCTCAGTCCCTTGAGGAACTTTTGGGCATCAGGACCTGAAACTTGCAGGACGGATTTGTGAGGTAGCTGAGCGACAAAGCGACCAAGTGCGAGGGAGCTCTTCATGACAAAGACAAAGTGGCAGACAACATGAGAACAAGGAAAACGCACACAAAGATGTTCCGCTTGTTTAACCATCTTTTCGGTGTTGACTTTCCTCCTTCCTCCTTCCTCCTTCCTTCTTCCTCCTTCCTTCTTCCTCCTTCTTCCTTCCTTCTCCTACTTGTCCCCCCTCCCTCCCTCCCTCCTTGCTCATATATTCTACCCTTCACTCCTTCGGTGTCATCCTGAGCTCGTTCGTCTCGTCTCATCCCTCCTCTTCTAGTTACACCGTCACGCGAGCAAACGCGAATCAGACCGAGACAGCAAGCTCGTCTCGCCCCGCTGTCCAAGATCTATGGGTATCGACATGACGGAAGTGTATGAAGCTGAGAGCTCTGGTGCTGCTCAGATCAGAGAGACCAACACTACCGCCGATGCCAACGGTGATGACCACCTTGGTTACTCTGATACGCCGGACAGCCTCCCACGTACGTGCTCTGTGTCGTTCCCGCTGACCTCAGACAAAACTCCCGCTATGATCAACCCTTTCCATCAGTTATCCCAGACTCGATTGGAAGAGTCAATACCGGGTCTTGCGCCGGCCTTTAGGAGCTCTGGGTTAGATGAAGAAGGACCTGTGGGCGAAAGTATCAACGACCCGGCCATTCACATCACAAAGGTCACTCCAAACACAGTAACGTTCACCTCTGATTCACTTTCTGGAGACTCGCGGTCTGCAGCAGTCGTCAAGAAAGTCAACCAGGTTCTGGGAAGAAATAATGAGAGAAATGTCGCTGCAGAAACGTCCGCTTCCTCGTCCAAATCGCCCGTGATCATGCAAGGCGCACCACCGAGCCCTCCTATATCAGAGACCGACGAGACCGACTCGGCAGCATTAGAATCGACCTCTACGAACCATGCCACGTCTATCGTGACAAGCAATCTCACTGCGGAGCCTTTCGAGCTGACAGCCTCTCCAATGAAAACAATGCATCTTGCCGTTCCCGATAGTCGTCGAGCAAGTAGCTCGGGCTCTAGCCGGACCGGCTCACTGACCATGGTCCGAAGTGGTCGCCTTGCTCCACAACGTGACGAAGAGTCAGACCCGCCTGAACCGCGGCAGAGGCGTACTAGTGAATCTGCGACCTCGAATGATCCCCCAATACAATCTCCCCGAATCACCCGCCGTAGTACCAATCCGTCTCCAATCACCAGCCCGCGATCTCCCCTCATACATTCCCACTCGACCTTTGCACCGTCTCCCCCACTGAGATCGCAGACCACCGTACCTGGCGTGGAAGGCGCGGCGCTGGACTCGGATATTCTTGCGCAAGCCGAAAATATCCGCCAACAGAGACTGGAGAGAAGACAAAAGAAAGCGAGTGACCCAATACCAGTCAAGCCAGCTCAGCGCGAGGAGACCAAAGTACTCGTCGGCAACCTCATTGGCGAAGATCATGTGAACTATGTGCTCATGTACAACATGTTGACTGGCATTCGGATAGGAGTGAGTGTCCATTCGAAGCACGCTAATCATAGGTTTCTCGATGTCAGGCCAAGATAAAGCGACCGCTCACCGATGAAGACTACGTCGCTCGTCACAAATTTTCGTTTGACATGTAGGTGCATACACTGAGCATGCGCTGATGATAGTGTCGGCAATGAACTCACTCCATCGGCGAGATACGACTTCAAGTTCAAGGACTACGCACCATGGGTCTTTCGAGATCTTCGAGACGATCACTTCCACCTCGACCCAGCTGATTACCTGCTATCCTTGACTGCCAAGTATATCCTCTCTGAGCTTGGATCTCCCGGCAAGTCGGGCTCATTCTTCTACTTCTCTCGAGACTATCGCTTCATCATCAAGACGATCTCTCACTCCGAGCATAAGTTTCTTCGATCTATTTTGAAAGACTACCACCAGCACGTAAAGAATAATCCCCACACATTGTTATCGAGGTTTTATGGTCTGCATCGAGTCAAACTTCCCCGTGGCCGCAAGATTCACTTTGTTATCATGAACAACCTCTTTCCTCCACATCGAGATATCCACGAAACATATGATCTCAAGGGGTCTTCTTTTGGTCGAGAGTATCCCGAAGAAAAAGCTCAGAAAAATCCGCGCGCTGTGCTCAAGGATAAGAATTGGGTCAATAGAGATCGAACGCTCGAGCTCGGTCCAGAGAAGCAAGCGCTGCTCACTGAGCAGCTTCGCCGGGATATGGAGTTTCTCAAAAAGAAGAGAATAATGGATTATTCTCTCCTCGTTGGTATACATAATATGGAGCGCGGGAACCGGGACAATCTTCGAGAGAATCAGCTAACTGTCTTTCATGTGAGTCTGCTATCCCAGTCCTGCGTTGACGATTAGCCCGAGCTCCCGGCGACGAGACGCAAACCATCGACCATCAAAGGGCACTCTGAAGCGGCGCAAGCTCGCAAAGCGATCCGTCGATCTGATCCTAAGATGCTCGATGCGGCATCTCAACTGCCAACCGCCGACTCTGCAGATCGTCGACACTTTTTGTTCTACCAAGACGAAGGTGGATTGCGGGCTACCGACGAGTTCAATCAAAACATGGACGTCATCTATTATCTTGGTATCATCGACATATGTACACCATATAATACGGTCAAGAGAATCGAGCATTTTTGGAAAAGCATGACTGAGGACAGAGTAAGTCAATACGCGGGAACACGCTGACGAGCCCAGCATATGATCTCTTGTGTTGACCCTGTCGAGTACGGCCATCGATTCCTTGACTTTCTCATGTCAGTCATGAGAGGCGGAGATTTGTCTCTCCGACCTCCAGGGCTGCTACCCCGAATCGCTTCACAGGAAAAGCCCATTGGTGAACCGCAGAATGCCCCAGTTAACGCTGGTCATGTTGGCCACCTCAAAACAGAGTGATGCATGGACATTATAAAGCTCCAAGTGGGTCCCAGACCTGCCGATCTCCTCCAAGAGCAGCATCTATCTCTGCCTTGTCCACCTCTGTCTTTTCAATCTCGGCCTTGACCGGCTTGGTCACTAGTGTCAAGTCTGAGAGTGAAGGGCCTGAATGTGATTCGACCCAAGGGTTTTTAGGGAGAAGCTTGGGCGATATCGTGTCATCCCGAGTCCAAGGATCGCTCTCAATTGGTAGTACGGTTGATTGAGAGAGAGGTTTGCGCGTAAAATCATTGACATCATCTCCTCTTTCACCATTGACCTCTTTGACCTCAGCGCGTAGTTGTGATACAGCGTCGACACCAATAGTTTGCAAGTCCCTTGCAGTCTTTTGCAAGGCGTTGATGGCCCCCGATGAGAACTGAGACCATTTCCACGCCGGGCCGCCGTGCGATTGAGAGGTTCTGACGTCGTCGGTGCTGGGCTTTTGATCTGGAACAGCACTCAAGAGAACAGGATCAACTTGGTCTGAGCCGATTGGACCGAGCATTTCCGCTCCAGGGACAAACTGCCTCTGTCCATTCATCTCGTCGTCGCCTCGTCTGAATAGCCGATACC
The DNA here is from genome assembly GCA_002105065.1 of Naematelia encephala. NCBI lineage: Eukaryota > Fungi > Basidiomycota > Tremellomycetes > Tremellales > Naemateliaceae > Naematelia > Naematelia encephala. The sequence goes on from MCFC01000085.1 coordinate 36,204, forward strand.
AAAAACGAACGTCTTTTGCGTTGGCCATTAGGACGCCCTGGTCGGTATCCCTCGCATCTCGATCATCGAGCGTCGGTTCGTACGTCTCATTCCGATAGCGGTCGAGTCGAAGAACGTCCCATGCAGACACGGTGCGCTCGATAAAGGGTTTACCTTGAACAGGTTCTCGTCGCTCACGCTCGTTATTGAAGAGGAAAGTCCCGAACTGGCATGCGTAGAGATGGCGGTGTAAGTCGAGAAGTAGGTCTTCTGTGAATTCAAAGCGATTAGGAAACTGGCGTTGAATCTGCCAGACGCAGTCAAGAAATTGGTGAAATACTGGTGAGACCTCCTTGACATGGGAATTCGACGCGAATTGCTTTTGAACAGATGCGAAGAAGCCCTTTGCTGCTTTTGAACCACTAAATTCTTCGTCGCTCTCGTCATCTGGATTGTCGGTGATAGTGAATAGCTTCTCCGATGACAGATGTCCCGATCGGTCAAGGAATTTATGTCCAAACGCCAACCAATCCTTCTCGATCAGAACTGCGAATCCTTCAAAAGTTCGGTAATACGGATCGAGGCAGACTTGTGCTATTGCACTTAGCTGTGAGGTCCGATCCCAACCATCTGAGCAGTGAATCAAAACGTGCGATGCGTTGAGATGGATGTTCCGAACGATGAGCATCGCGCCATCCAGTAGAGTCGAGATATGTCGCAGCCATTGACTTTTGCGCAATAGAGCTCGATCGAGGGTCCCGGTATTTTCAGCGTCAGCAATAGCCTCGCCAATCACTTTTAGGCTATTCCGCATGACGTGAATGTTGTCAATGCCTAGATAGGCCTTCTTTCCAGCTTTATAATTCTCCATGTTTTCCGTCCCAGCTCCCATGGCTACATTCGCCATGGCATTGGTCGTCGGTCGAGCGTCAATGATAAGATTTGTCGCTGTGGCGCCATAAATTTGCATGGGTGAGAAAGCGGTCTCGACTGCAGTGTGGGAAGAGAAAATACAATCGACGAGTCGCTCGTCTTGAGCTGAACGCGAATTTTTCAATCCCACCATGGGTTGAGATGACCGAGTTATAGAGGCCTTGGGCTTAGCAAAGTCTCACAGACACAACTCACGTGATTTGCCCAATGGAGGTAAGTGAGCGCTGGTATTCGAGCTTTGCTGCGATACTTGCCAGCATGAGCCAAAAGAGAATCGCTGATACGACTAGGAACTGCCAGCTTGCTAGGGTAGGTCGGGCAGAATGTATATTCCTTGTTGATGTCGGTAAAGCGCCACGCCTTTGTACGAGTACCCAATCCCTGTCTCGCAAATTCTGCGCGAGGTTTATACGTATTCCATCCTGATGTTTCTGACGATCTTGAGTTGGCGGGTAACGAGTAATAAAAAGCATAGAGCTGCTCCACCGAAGCTTGCAAGTCAGTAATTGCCTTTCATTATATAACTCACAGGCAACTGCGCAATTCCTAACGCTCTGCCATACGTCCTCGGCGCTCCGGTCTCTCTCAAAGAGCAGCACGTAATTGTCAAATGTACGAGTTCGAACTTGGAGGGGATACAGACCATGCAAAGAAAGTGGTAGGCGGGTCAATAGAGTGATTGAGGGATACGGTATCCAGATCTCAGATGATGGTGCTGAAGAAGATGAAGCATCTTCGGGAGAGAAGATGAGATGATGAGAAGTGAGATGAAGCGTTCCAGTACGACGTGTACGCGTCGGGACTGAATCAGATGATACAGGAGGCAAGAAATATTCGAGTAAGACAGACTCGACCTTTGCTACCCTGAGCGAGTCCATGATTGGTAGAGCAGCTGCACGACCTCGAGGACGACGAGGACGACAGTGTGAGCGACGAAGACTGAGGAAAGTAAGAATCAACAGAATCCAAAGATACGCCTCACACACAGCTCATGTCACCTGTCGTTACGTAATCGTGCGTCGAGGTGGTGATAGGCGACGACCTCGGTGTGATGAGTTCGTTGTCGTCGTTCTCGGCTTCCTGATCGTTGTTTGTGCTCTCACTCTCAATCTACCCGTCCTCCTTCGTGACAATGGCAGTCCCACCTTCTCAAGGAATGAATTCATTGAGCACCCTCATGTCAGTCCGAGTGTGAAGCTGTCTTTTTGTTGTTATTATCACTGACGCTGTGTCACAGCAAGAGGTTGGAAGGTCAGTTGAGAGATCCTTTGCGCCATGTGTCATTTGATGCTTAGAGTGTAGCGGCAACTTCACGTCTGGAAGATATTGCTACTTCTCAGTCTCACCCTGCACCTTCATCGTCTGTACGCTCCCCAGGGTCTACAGGACAAGACGCGCTCTCGGGCCTCGTCACTTCGTCAACGCCAGCCCCTCCTCCGCCTCCTCCTCCCCCACCAACAGCTGCTGTGTCATTAGAAGCGGTTATTTCGTCACCTGCAATCAAGGCCTACGAAGATGAAATCATCCACACTGCGTTGGCTGAATTCACAGCGAAAGCCAAGGATATCGGGGGAATTGTCGAACAACACGTATGTTAGAGATACAAATATCAAAGCTGATGATAGTCCCTTTTGCTTGAACCGGTGTGTAGTACTCAGCTGGATTATTTGAAACTTGCCTCTACTCATTCCAAACCTTCTACACCGATTCTGGCCCTGCTTAAACCCCAAGCAGATGCAATTCAGGCAGTCATGGAGGCCAAGGACAAGCTGGGTCGAGGCAAGGAGGGGCGCGAGTGGGGCGCTTGTTTGAGCACTGTAGCCGAAGGTATCAGCGCTTGGGGATGGGTCCAAGTTGTAGGTTCATTACGCCGGGATCAGTTCTGATGTTAAGGAACCTGCACCAGCACCTTTTGTTCTCGAAATGAAGAATGCTGCTCAATTTTGGGCAGACCGTGTGACCAAACAATTCAAGGAGACGTGAGTCCTACATGCCGCCGTACAAGGTTGACTGACTGTCCTTTAGTGATACCCGAGTCGTTGATTGGGCCAAATCATTCATTGCGCTCGTTGATGCCTTGCAAAAATACGTGAAACAATGGCACACGACAGGTGTTACTTGGAATCCAAAGGTATCTATAGAGCTAATCTACCCAGCTCACAACCACAGGGTTCCCCAGCTCCGACTTCCGTGTCAGCTTCATCCGCTACACCTCCTCCACCACCACCTCCACCTCAAGCCAACACCTCATCTGCACCAGCACCAGCATCAGGTCAAGCTGCGCTGATGGCTGAACTCAATCGAGGTGGCGCTATAACGTCTGGATTGAAAAAGGTCGACAAATCACAAATGACACACAAGAATCCTGAACTACGCACGACCAGTGTCGTTCCAGACAAAAAGACACCTCCGCCCGTAAAGGCAAAGCCACAATCAATTACACAGGCGAAACCTGCTAAACTAGAGCTCGAAGACGGCAGTAAATGGATAGTGGTGAGTTGCCTTTTTTCAGACCTGAGCTGATCCCTCAGGAATACCAAGAGGACAATAAGGAAATCATCATCGATCAAACTGCCCTACATCAGACAGTCCATATCTTTGGTTGCAAGAATTCGGTCATAAGGATATCCGGCAAGATCAATGCTGTCAGCATGGGTGAGTTGAATCTGCTATCGCCCGCTAACATTTAGTCGCATCCAAAAAGACATCCATCGTGCTCGAGTCGGCAGTATCGTCTCTTAGTATCACCTCATCTCCTTCTTTCGAGGTCCAGATTACAGGCTCAGTACCAACTATCATGGTCGATACTACTGACTCTGGTCAAATTTATCTGTCAGAGGCGTGCATGAATATGGTCGAGGTCATCACCTCGAAAACCAGCTCGATCAACATTTCGGTACCGACCGGCGAGGGAGGAGATTTCGAAGAGCGCGCTCTGCCTGAACAAATGAAGACCAAGGTTGTCAAGGGCAAGCTTGTCACGGAGATTGTAGAGCATGCTGGGTGATTATACATGTCATGCAGAACCTGCCGCCCTGTACAGAATAACTGCACGATCATCTCCTGCTGCGGCAAATTGCTTGCCCACTGCAAAAGTATTCGCTCCGGCGGGTTGCCAGTCGAGACCCCAAACTTCAGCGGTCGACGTCGATGTTGACACACATGCTCGTTGTCCAACTTCCCACAATTTGATGAGATGGTCGGCACCACTGCTCATCAACTACAAGCCGAGTAGATTAATTGTGTGGACATACCCGCTTCCTAATAGCTTGCCATCTGGGCTAGCAGCGACCTTGAGGACCCAGCTTTGATGGCCTTGCATGATCGCCACTGCACCCTCGCCTTTACCGCCGGATCCTGTTTTGGAACCAGCTCTGACGTCGTGTAGAACTATTCTGTGATCGTCTGAACCGGAAAATAGCCACTTCGGCATCAGCAGTGCAGACTATAGCACGCTCACCTGTGAATCTGGAGACCAGGACAGTGTACGCACTGCCATGGCATGTGAAGTATAGGTAGAAATGATAGACTGTGTTGTGGTGTCGACGACGATAATCTGGCCAGATTCACTAGCGAGAGCAAGCTGCTGACCATCTGGTGACTGACATTGTCAGACATGTTGACTGTCAAGTATCACGCTTACGAATTTCAGATCCATCCCAAACTTGCTCTTTCCCGTATCGATGACGCTAGTCTCACCACTTAATGGACCTTGTCCTACGCCATGGCCATTTGCCTCCACTTCCTCGTTCATTTGCCGTACAGCGAGTTTCGATGATCTTCCAGACCACGCCCAGCACTTGTTGTTCGGATGAAGTCCAACAGCATACGCAGGAATCTCTGCTAGATTAGAGTCCTAATTTAGGTATCTTCGTGGTCTGTCTCACCGTTCTCTCCAGCTACCTTTTCGCGACCAGTCTCGCATTTCCCAATCACTCGTCCCTCTTGAACATCCACACATGCTATAGTTCCATCTAGACTTGCTGCTAATGCTCGAGTACCATCTTCAGATGTGGATAATGAGGTAATTGCGAGAGGGTGAGAAGGAATGTCATGGATGGGTTGTGAAAGTGCAGCGGAATCCCATATTCTAAGATGTCCATCGGCACACCCAGAGATAAGATGGTTGAGTCGAGTCCATGTTAGGGCCCAGATAGCATCGGGATGCACTGTAGAGGCATCGGCATCAGGAGGGAATCAAGGATGAAAAGTGAGATCAACGGTTACATACGAGGCGTGGATTCTTGTTGAAGATATGACAGTGACTACAGGAGCAGAGTCAGAGAGCGAGACTGCTGTAATATGCAAAACAATACTCACCATTGCGTCAAGAGCTGATCACCTGGCTGACAATTGAGCACAGTCTCCTAGACTCCTAGAGGGCAGTAGTAGTGAAAGTCAAAAGAGGAAAACGAGGAAAGAAAGTCACCAAACCAGCGGAGCATGCCGAAGGTGATGTGACCGTGGGAGAGTTGTATCTCTCACTCTATCTCTAGAACCAAGAGTGTCTCTTTGTCACTTTGTCCCATTGTTCTCGTCTGCTTGGTCTGGTCTGCTTGAGTGAGCAGCCCATGTCTGGCCAGGCTTTGACTGTCTCTTTCGCCTTTCGCTCACTTTCACTCCTCTTACCTCAAACCTTTTTCCAGCCTGACGAATTCTGGCAAGCTCTTGAACCCGCTCATCACTTCATCTTTGGCTATGGCCATTTGACTTGGGAATGGCTCGATCTGCCGAATCGTGGCGACGGTACTCTTTGGGATGAGATCGTCGTTGGTGGAAGATTGAGAAGCTGGCTATGGCCTAGTATCTTCGCAGGAATATACAAATTGCTCGTTTGCCTCAAGTTGGATCATACATCCATTTTGGTACGGCTTTCAATGCAAGGAAGGTATACTATCACTAATACGATGCTCAATGATAGATCTTGGCTCCGAGGATCGTCGGAGTGGTCATCGCCTCGCTCACTGATTGGTACACATGTAGACTTGCGACTAAAATATTAGGTCCAGGCTCGACCGCTGGAGCTGTAAGCTTGCTGATTTGTACCGAGCTGACAGACAGTTGTTCCTCTCATTAACATCGCTATTCAATGCTCATCTGCTTCCTCGATCTCTCTCGACTTCGCCTGAAACTCTCCTCACTGTCATGGCGTTGTGTTATTTCCCATTACAAGAATCACAAGCGCCCGACAATGTAGTAATCACAAATACTGGCCTCGTTCCGAGCCGACTGAAGCATTTAAGCGACAAGAAAGATCAAGATCTCATCCATGGAAAAGTGTTCAGAATCAAGGCGCTCGCCAATCTTGATTACTCCATGTTGGATAGGATGACACCCCATACTCAGGGTCCCAAATTGTACAGACAGTCTGTCCAAATGTCGCCAGCTCCAGCTGATCATGTCAGGCACAAAGACAACTTTGCGGTCGCTGTAGCTCTGGCGGCGTTGGCGATCTGCATACGACCGACTACTGTGGCTTTCTGGGCATATATGGGCACAGAATTGGCCTGGCGTACGACTTCGCACCAGGGGATTACTTTTACTCTGCGTCTCATCTTGATGTCGGCGCTTGTCGCGTAAGTTCTGGACAGTATCAAAAGCTGACTTGTAGCTCGTCTGTATTTGCCGCTTCAACCTGGCTCGACTACGCAGTGACTGGTCGACTTGCTTTCCCACTCGTCTCATTCGTGAACGAAAATCTCTTCCAAGGCGTGGCGGCGTTTTACGGCTCGACCAACTACCTTTACCATCTTACTCAATCCCTGCCTATTATGTTGTTTCCAATTTGGTGGTGGTTTGGCCGAGGGTTTATCGCAGCTTTACTTCCTTCAAGGTCATTACCAGGTTCACTTGCCGAACTCGACTGTCCAGAAGGTCTTCGCTCCTTGGCACGTGGCCTTGTGTTCGCCATTACGATTCTGTCTCTTTCACCTCATTCTGAATGGCGATTTCTGCACCCTTTCTTGCCTCCAATGCTGCTCTTTGCCCTTCCTGCACTCTTCCAGGATTACGTCCCCACCATCTTCGGGTGCTATCGATTGGCTCAATCCCTCCGGCAATACACACGACTCGGCAAGTTGCCCTTCTACCTGTGCATTATCGCGCCGCTCGTGCCGTATCTGTATCTGAATGCGTTCCATGGCAGAGCTCAAATCGAAGTGATGAACGTGTTGCGCGAGGGCAGAGCAGGAAATATTACGAGTTTATTGGTCCTAGCCCCATGTCACTCTACGCCATGGATGAGTCATCTTCACACCAATGTCCTGGCTTCTTTCATCACATGCGAGCCTCCAAACTTGTGAGTGGCCCCCCCTCCCCCCACTATCATCGCTGAGAATTTGCAGACGACCTCATGACGAACCAACTCAACAGGAAGCAGTGTATTCTGCTCCAATCCTGTATCTTGATAACATGCTGGGTGAAAACATCAACACCTCGCTGCCATCGCATGTCGTACTCTTTGGTTCATTTCTAGACTTAGGTGATGGATCCAAGACAGTCCGTCAGGCTTTGGAGGCGGCAAGATATAGTCAGGTTTGGCAAGGTTGGAATGGGTTTGACTTTGCTCAGGATGAGCAGGACAGGAAGGGTCACGTGAGGATATGGACGCGTGATGCTTATCAGTTAGATTGACTGCGGAGGGGCCGAAGTTTTGTATGAACTTTGTCGGAATGATTTAGGGTAAAACACTCCAAGAGAGATGCTGTGCAGGCCCGCGTGTCCCTATTTACTTGTACTCGTAGACGCGACACAAGAGCTAAGTTGTAAGAATTGTTCCTGTTGTTCCGTATTGTTCGACCCTCGAAAATCTAGGGGAACAAAGCGAGTGGGCCGTTTACTGGGAATTCTTAATAAGCTCTCCTTTCCTGTGCTCGTCCGCCTCTGCCCGTCATAGGTTCAGGACGCCAAGAGGGAGTACGGAGCACGCCACAAGGGCCGTCTAATTCCGCATCTCATTTTTCATGTCATCGGACGCTACGCTACTTTTTTTGGATGGCCGAAATGCGAGCCGAAGCAGAGTAAGTAAGAGCAGAGACGGAAGAAAACGGCGTAACAAGGAACCTCGCGGTCAATTTACTCAACTACTGACTACTCGAACCTCTGTGCGGCTGCCATTGCCGCTATCGGGCGCCGGGTGCTCTGCTGCTCTGCCCACTTGCCCTTGGTCCGTCGTTGTCTTCAGTTCACGGCACGTCATCCGAGTTGTCCGCTGTTGACATTCTTTTATGGGCTGCGAACCCGGGTAGCAATAAACCCGAAGCCGCGGAATTGATTTGGTACATCGGATGGGGATACAACGGCCCACGTATACATACCTCTCTCCCCTCAAGCCAACCCAGGGCAAAATAGCCTTGCTCTGCCCTGCCCCCTTGTTCTTCCTACCTCTCTCTCCCTCTCCTCTCTTGCTCCCTCTCTCCTCTCTCTCCCTACCGTCCTCTCCTCTCTCCTCCCCTTTCGCCTACCCACCCCCCCCCCACCCCTCGGCCATCACCATCGAAATATAGAGAAAATAAGCACCCACTCGAAAAGAGGCCCTGATTTATTGTAAAAACATCGTCCACCTGTGTAAAGTAAAAGTCCCTGATTAACCATCTAGGATAATTCCTCCTGAAAGACTCAATCGTCCCTTGATCATATCTTTATCGTACACCTTTTCGACATTTGGTCGACAACGACTTGGGTGTTCATTCAATCGTTGTCGTCGTCGTCGTCGTCTCTTTCACTCGTCTTTGTGTATAGATAGAACAGTTCAACAGTACCCCAGTGGTCGGCGATTTCATCGGCGTTAAAACTCAGCTTGTCTTGATCTTCTTTTAGTCAGAATCTTTCTTGGTCAACACCAAAGAGACCGTTTGGGCTCTTGCTTCGCCTGTCATCAAGGATACACAGGTGAGCATTCAGCTTGTCCTTGTCGTTCAGGATCTTTTGGCGGTTTCTTTCTTCTGTTTGCTTGCCGCTTGCTTGTCTGTGCATCATGATCACCAGTCCTACACTAGCCGAGGCTTTCCTTTCCCCTATTGCTGCCCGAGCCTATCAGAATATTGTATCCTAGACTTTCTTATCCATTTGGATCAAGAAATATTGTCTCATCGCAATCTGCACTGGACCACAGGGTCCGGGCCTGATCTGCACAGACTATTCCTATTCCCTATCTACCCTTGCCATATCTCTTCCATCTCCATCTCTGTTGCTTGTTCCCCTCAACAAGGTGACTCGGGACGCGCAGATCACCTTGACCTGTCCGTTCTAGTTCCGCTCTAGCTCGTCCTTTCTGCTGCTTTGTCGGTAGCAAAAACCGCAGCTCGGTCATAAAGTCCCTTTCGAGGATGCCATCCATGTCTGTCGATCCCGGCCATGGCCGGTCGCGAAACTCTCTGCTGACGGAGCTACCTTGTTTCTCACTGCTTTGTCCCATGCTCAACCCCAATCCCGACAATCTCGCCTCCTCGCCGGTCACTTGTCACCCCCTACCACCAATCTCGTCCTTGTCACCTACCACGACGACGTCACACTCGGCCACCTCGTGTCCCCTCCCGTCGCCGATCGCACCACCTGCTCGTCGCTTTGGCCCTTGTGCTCGTTCTCGGCCCCTCCCCCCCCCCCCCCTGGTCCTTGTATCCTCGGCGCGCATCTCTTCTCGTTCGGAAAATCAATAATAAATAAAGTCGAATCATCGACTGCGGAAACTCGAGCAGCTTAGATCAAAGATCATTGACGGCTGAACCCGAAATTTGTTTCAGCACCTCATCCACACAGACACTGTTCACCGTCGTTTACCAAATTCTTATTTCCTAGTCATTGTGCAATCCAAAGCCGGTTGGGCGGTCCAGGCTTGATCCTACGGTGAGCTTATTACCCTGTCACTCCCTGACAGTGCTTAGATTCGCCAAACATGTCGACCGATACCTCACCAGCAAACCATCTACAACCCAATTTTGGTCCTCAATCCACCCCCATAACAACACCTGCCTCTCATCTCGTTAATTCCTCGTCTGCCTCCTTTCCTGACTCGAACCAGTCTTACTCGTCCGGCGCGACGCATGTCGACGACTCGCCCTCGAGAGATGCACCTGTTCAGAAGGGCAAAAACGGTGCGACAGGACCAGCGGAAGGAAAGGCCAAACCCCACCTCTGTCAAATTTGTCAGAGGGGTTTCACCACTGGCGGACACCTACAGCGGCATCAGCGGATCCATACGGGCGTAAAGGCATTCAAGTGTCCTTTCCCAGGTTGCGAGACTCGCACGAGTCGGCAAGATAACCTGCAGCAACAGTGAGTACCGGTCGTAGAGTCGTGTGAGTTCGCTAATCATGCAGCTATCGCACTCACTTATCACCCACCCTTCGACGAGGTTCAGGATCGGCGGCACGGCAGGCGGTAGCGGCCGCAATGGAGGCGGCAGGTCTCAAGTCTTCCTCGACTCGAGCACCGAGAAAATCAAAGGGCTCTGCAAACGGCACTCCCTCTTCAACAGCATCGGCTGGACATATCCCCTCGCCATATCAGACGCCAACATCACAAGCTGGTCCTTACGCTGGTTACAGTATGTACGATCCGCAGCAGTACGGTGGATACCCTGCCCATCCCTTACCACCACCTGGCATCATGCAAACCCAAAGCGCTGCGTCGTCTCGGGTCCCGTCTCCGGCCAATGGTCACTCGTCTGGTCATTCGAGTGTCACATCTATCCCTGGTCATCATCAGCCCCCTTATTTCCCTCAGCCGTACTCTCCAGCGTACTCGTTTGGCGGAGGAATGCATCAACAACCATACCGTTACGGACCTGGTCCTTACGGGCCTCCAAGCCATCACAACCTGTATTCGCCTGGTATAGCACCTGAACACCAAGGACACCTTTACTCGCCTATGCAAGCTGGATTTCCTACACATTCGCGTGAATCATCTTACAACGTAATCAATCCAGGCTACAATGTCAATAATGGATACCCTCCTCGCACTCAAACGTCTACACCGCTTAGTCAAAATCATGATGTTGATGATCGATATGCTCGTCGCCCATCACCTCGTCGTCGTTCACCGCCAGATATGCTCTCACAGGGTGTAGTAGATCCTGCAAACATGTCCAATCGACAAATGCCTGCAATGCAGCCTTCATATGGCTATGGACAACCAATGCAATATGGATATAATGGACCACCTCACATGGCGGTTGATAGAGATCCACAGCGAAACAGTATCTCAAGTATGAGTGATGCTTCTGGAAATGGTGCGTCTGAAGCTTCAGCGAAGCGTGAGTGCTCATGTCAATTTCTCGTTGACATTATAGCTCTCCATTAGATAAATAGATCCGACAATCCTTCTCCCCCTTCCCCCCCGGTCGCCCCCCCCCCTCCTCTCCCCCAAATCTAGGATACAAAAATCAAAATTCCACAAGAAAATAAAGTGTTCAACGGAAGAGGCGCAGACACATTTTCCTGTGTATACCCAAAATCGTATACCTGATGTCTACGAATGCATCATAGTGTTTTTGATATTGTATCTATCACTGTATACTCAACTTTCAAGCATGCTGTATCCATGGCTATCTCAACGTCCAACTAGTGTAACCATGGCCAACTCGACGTCCAAGCCTACTGTATCTATGGTCAATTCCCCTATTCACTCAACTCCCAAACTTCTATCTCCATGGCCAACTCAACGTCCAAAACTAGTATATCTATCTATGGCCAATCTCCGTGTCCGCTCAACATCCAAGCATGCTGCGCAGCTTGTTTTTCAAAAGCCGAAAGCATGGCCATATTCATTGTGAACCGCTGAGTTTTCCTCAGACCAAGCATGATCTCCTGTACTCTTTCCCGATCCTCCGATGAACCGTTTGAACCTTCTCTGAGCGCCAATAATAACTGACCAAGCACGTCAGGTTCAAGTAGCGGCGAGAGGATGATAGGAATGTTCCGTGCTGGATAGTATGAAAGGTATTTCCACGCTGAAGGAGGAGGTAACGAGCTTAGATGACGGACGAGGTGAAGGCCTGTACCGGGTGAAGTGGATGCAGGATCAGAGGGAGGAGAAGGGAGGAGAAGTGGTTCGGATGTGGGTGAAGGGTGTTTGGATGTGGGTTCGGGTGAAGGGTGTTTGGGTGTGGGTGTGGGTGCGGGTTTAGGTATGGATGTGGGTGCAGGTATGGGTTTAGGTATAGATGTGGGTTCTGGTGTGGATTGAGTTATAGATGAACGCTGTATGGTCGTTTGAGCTGGTGAATGAGCCGATACGGATTGCTTGTTGCGAGCTGTTACCTCACTCTCTAGTGGTTTCGAACTACCATTGGCGAACGTCTTGCGAACTTGGCGCGATTGACGAAGGGCTGTAAATGAATTTGAACTGGCTGTCGATGGTGTTGGTGTTGGTGATGCTTTCGATGTTGGTGATGGTGCTGGTGTTGGTTTTGACGTTGGTGTTGGTGTTGGTTTCGATCTTGATGCTGATACTGGTAATGTTGATGCTGGTGTTGGTTTCGATGTTGGTGTCGGTGTTGGTGCTGACATTGGTGTTGGTGTTGGGATTGTTGTGGGAGGAAGTGTTGATGTTGGCTTTAGTGTCGAGGAAGCAAGGTCATTCTCAGAATCATTGATCTCGCTGATACTTGCTGTCGCCCTAGGAGGAGAGTATATGTTGTTCTTCTACACCGGATAGAGTCAGCTTGACGGATCCAATGAATCCAAACTATTAGAGTACAGTACACACTTTCTTACTTGATTCCGAAGCTTTCAGTTTCTGTAACGATACTTTGATCTCTTCCAACTCTGACAGTGCAGTATCATTGTTCGGATCAAGTTTCAACACCAGTTCCAGATCTACACGTATATCAGCTCCCTACCTAACTAGCTGCCTTCTCATTTATGACGTACCATCTGAAGCTTCACTCAGCTGTCCTAAGCCCTTTCGGGCCAAACTACGGCGATATAGCGCTTTGAGATTAACAGGATCCAATTCGAGCGCCTTCGACGTGTCTCGTAACGCATCCTCATATCTGGACGTCGTCAGACCATTACATTTGTAAATAAGACTTACTTGTCAAGTTTCAAATATGCTGCTGAACGATTCGTCAAGGCTATTGGATCCTTTGGACTCAACAGCGCAGCATTGGTATAATGTCCTATTTAAACAGTGTGAGCAAAGCTAGCTCGTAAAATGATCGTTCACCTACCAATCGCTTCTGCCCATCTCCCCTTTTTGAAACTCGCATTACCCTAAGTTGTCAATCCTGGCGATCTCTTGTTGATGACTTGAGGCGTACCTCTATTCGAGCCTTATCAGACTTGGCCGAGTTTGGAATCACCGACATCAAGTGAAAGTGATAACAAAGAAAATAAATTGAAACCGAATTATGTTTTCTTTTCTCGCTATATCAAGGCACGGATGGATGATGCATATGGGAACATGAAACGTCCCATGTTCCATGTACGAATATGCTACAACAATGAACAATCTCATGAATTACGCCAGGGAGGGAATGAATCACTCTCGCTGTCTTCATACGTTCCAGCTGGATTGCCAACAAAATCAATCGTCCCATCCTCCATGAGAGCCGCCATCAGACCTGATCGATTGGGGATTATTTGGGACGGAAGGAATGGCTCTGCTTCGGGATTCAACGTAGGCCAAGGAGGTTGATCGTCTGGCATGTCAAGGACAATGCCGTCTCGCCGAGTATCTCGCCCGCTTCCTGTCCGCATGAGTCGTTGGAGATCGACAACATTCGTACGATGTCGCCTCGCGCGTCTTTCTGGAGAATCCCGTTCGTGCCTCAACCTGACGGCCCTTTCCCTTTCTTCATCTTGACCTTCCTCCTCACGTCCACGCGTACGGTATCGCGTTGGATACAGGTATCGAAACGAAGAGGAAGGGCGAATGGCAGCAGATTGAGAGGCTTGATATTCGTCTAGCCAGGCTCTACTGGGAGAGCGAGGTGAGCGAGAAGGGCTTGGAGCTCCATCAATCAAAGCTTGGCGGGAAGGGGAATGTGAGGGACTAGCGCTTCGGCGTTCGAGTCGACCTGGAGATTCGGGATCGACAGGTGTCGCAGCTTGATCGCTCTGTGCCGCCTGATCGCGCCAAAAATTCGCACGATGGTCAATGATAGTCACGTCTGATACTGCTAAATCCCCAGCTAGGTCCACTCGGCGCCTTGCCGGCTCGTGAAACAGCTCCCAGTTTTCACCCAGTGGATATGTCGGGAAAGTAGGATCGGAGCCTGGGGAGACTGGAACACGAATACGCGTATCGGGGAATGAATGAGAATAAAAATGACGCTCTCTATCAGTTATATTCAGCTGGGTTTTCTCACCTTGACCAATTTGGTGAAGCAAGCTTGGACCGCCTTGTCATTAGGATCCAACTCCTTGATGAATGTCCGAAGGGTCCTTGGTCCAGGGCTTCCTTCTATGTCTGTACTGGCAGTGGCGATATCACTGATGGATTAGTAGCCCGAATGAAGTATAATATCACACGACTCACAACAATCGTTGAAGCTTCGCGACTGCAAGTCGGTCGTACTCCGAGTCGGCCCATTTACCCATCGCTAGAGAGAGGAACTCGGGGCGTAGAGCTCGGTATTAGTACACTCGTTATTTTGCTCTTTATATCCGCTGTTAGGAGATGTGTCTTATTCCAGCAGATCCTTGGAGTATACACGCAACAAATGTCAAAGGAAAGAGCAGGCTAAACGTTTGGTCTCAAACGAGAGCTCTTCGCAAAAACTGGGTGGCAAAACAACCAAGTAGTAAACGGTGACCGTGGGAGATTTAAGTTACCTTGTTCTCTCATGACAGGCATCCATCGCAGTGAATGTAGGACGATGTCTCGATAGATGGGTTTAACGCAAGCAGGCATTCTGTCTCGCCGAGGTTCTATGCCCATTCTCCAACTCATATGCATCTTCTAAACGTCGAGAATACACTATGAAAGCATGATTGTGCATTCTTAGTTTTCCGTTATTTTCTGCTTTTTATCCCAGACTTGCCACCACTCTTCAAGCTGCACAAGTCACTCTACACTGTATGAGCGTCAGCAATCATGCCAAAGATCAGAACACAACGCACAAAGCCCCCTCCCGAGGGCTATGAGGATATCCAGTGGGTCTTCTGTGTATGTAACGCTCCTGTCGCTGACACTTTTTAGGGATGTGCTCGAGGACTATGACAAGAAGATGCGGGATGCCGAGAACGAGTCTCACGAGGGAAAGCGCAAGGTCGAGAGTGTTTGGTGAGTCTTTTCATTCATACGATCTACCAGTTCTCATGTCATGCCAGGCCTATAATGCGATTATCACATGCTCGGTCGCGATACATCTATGATTTGTTCTATAAACGCGAGCTCATTTCTCGAGAATTGTATGACTGGCTCTTGAAGCAGGGATATGCAGATGCCAAGTAAGTCATGCCTCAATCGCCAATACCTGTCAGCTCACAGCACTAGTCTGATAGCTAAATGGAAGAAGAACGGATACGAGAAACTTTGCTGTGTGCGGTGCATACAAACTAGGGATATGAACTTTCAGGGATCAACATGTATTTGCAGAGTACCCAAAGCGTCTTTAAAAAAGGGAATCGTCGTAGAGTGTCCTCATTGTGGTGAGTCTTGCTTGCCAGTTTGCACTTCGCTGTTGCCCGTGTCTGACATACTATAGGCTGTAGAGGTTGTGCTTCGCAAGATTGAACCATTAATGCATTGTACCATGTCAACAACCTATTTCTTTTTGGTCGTCGCATCGCCGACTAAATCTCAGACCGTTATAACGAGTGACACTTTCTTGGGGTCGACAGGCCTTGCAAGCGATCTTGCTTACCTCACTGGATGTGTCCAGAGCGAACTCCATCGGCTTCCTCACCTACCACATGGGGTCAGAAATTGCAAGAGCCATGAAATCTCGGTGTTCGACTCTGTATCCTGCCCCTCAAAACAGCTAGATGACTACTATCACCTGGACCAGTGACTGGCCTTCAGTCACGACTGGTTTTCGGTGACATTTTATCCGTGGGAGGTTTGCGTTTGGTTGTTTGGTTTAGCAAGACCGTTGAAGCTGCACCTTGGGGAAGACGCGGAACGGGAAGAATGTGTGACGCAACTGCATCGAGGATCGCAAGGGGCACTCCTCTCAGCTACCTTCTGACTGAGGCCCAATGCCCCAATGCCGCTGTGAGGATGACTGGACAGATTCCAGTCGAATGCGATAGCTCTCGAAGATGGTGCTGGCGGTGCGCAGCCAGTTGAACGACTCACTCCCTTGCTCTTGAAAACCTCTGACGACAAGACGTCTCGACCATTATAATGTGTCGCGGCGCTGCAGTTGCACAGAACGATGTATCTTGCGTAGAATATCGATGGAAGCAGTGATGTCCTCCCAGCGCGGGGCAGAGGGGCTTGCTTGAGGCAGTCTGGTCTGTGCTGAATTCCCTCCCTTGGACGGCCCACTCAAACGAGAGGGCCGTGGTTCGATCGTTGTTGACAGAGGCAGACCATCTAGTGCAATATCCCGCAGCTGTGACTGCTTGCTTAAGGCAATCCAACAGCCACTCATAGGGCATGTCGGTCTCCGATCTATAAAGCTCTTGTCGGAACGAAATGTCGCAGAGTGGTTCATCCTCTGGCGTGTTTCCAGTCAGTCTTTGTCATAAACCTACTCCCTCTTTGAGACAGTCTTGAAGCATGAAAGCATGATCAATCTCACCAGCAGTAGGATTATCGGGTCCAATAGCAAATCGGGAAAGATCAAGTCTGATCTGTGTTCCTCCAATGCCTCCAATTTCCGCAATGATGTCGGACAGGTTTTGGAGGATGCTGGCTGCCTGTAACTCTGCAGAGTTGGTTGCGGCTGATAACAAGTTGTGAATTTTGAAGGCAACCGGTCTTCGTAGGATGGGGGGAATCACAGTTGGCACTTCAGTGATGGGAGGCGGTGCAGCAACGGTGAACGTCTGGGCTGATAGATCTTGGTGGTTCATAGTGACAGCAAGTGATTGTTGGGCAGAGGAAAGAAAAGCTCAAGGCCTTGCATGTTCTCGGATTGTCCTGTCGTGTTCACATAGTGAGTCTTAAGCATTGCAAGTCGTTCGCATGGAAGCCTCTTAGTTGATGTATCTGTCATTTGACAATTGGCGGCTTGATTTGGCTGTTGGTCCGGGTCCATGTTCGTGACGACTGGTAGTCTCTGTTGTGAAAGAAGAAGAACCGAAGGAAAGACTCAAGCCCTCTAAGGTGTTCTCAAATCATCCCCGAATGTTACTTGTCTCTGATGTCCACATTGATATCAGGGAAACCACCAAGGAAGTAGCTCACGTCCAACTCCACAGAGCTAGGCGTAACCGACAGAGTTTGTGTATCTGGAAAACCACTGGACGTCGTGAGGTGGGAAAGATGTCGCGTTCAGTTGGCTTCCCATGAGTGGCAAATAAAAACACGAATCATCGTGTATGTGAAAAGGCATTTGAGACCTCGTCTCATATATTAGGAGCTGACGCAGGTGATGTATCTGTCATACCTCATATGATAAACATATGGTTAACACAGCTTATGCAGCTTAGCTTCTGAGAGGAATCGAAATAATCTACAAGGAGTTGAGCTGCAGTGACTCTCACGGCGACGTGACGTCGTCTATACCGTATTGCCGAGGCATCCATACATAGCTGTGACAGTGAGTATCATCGTGGACAGTCAAGGGTTATTACTAGGTCTCTCAGGTATAGGATAGCGAAAGACCAGTCTCCTTTGCTCCGAATGACGACAGATTGCTGGACGCTTGAGATGAACGCCCGGACTGGCAATCCGCCACACAGCCAAAACTCAATTGTATCATTCCGGCTATTCGTTGTTGTCACATTCGTTTGATCTCAAAGCGAGGTTTGAGTCTATGCGCACGGCAACACGCTACATATCTCAACCATACGTGCGCTTCCCAACCCAGCAGCGATACCGATACCTCAGCAGTATGGCATACCCCAACAATCCCTCGTCGCCGACCGAGCTTCTTACCTCGTTACCCGACAAATTCGAAGCTGCACGACATAGTGGTCAGCTATTTTTCTTTGAAAGTACAGCAAAAGACGTCTATTCTAGTGGGAGAAGAGTAAGTGTTCTCTCCTACTTGGTGTTGTTCCGTACTGGTGCTTATTTCTGGATAGTTCAATCTACGATGTTGTCCTGCCCTTTTGAACAAGGCGAAAGCCAAGGCGGATGCATTAGCGGCGTTGAAGAAAGATGGTTCACCCGAAGCCAAGCGACAACGAATAGCAAACGGGGATGGTGAAGAGCACAACAAGCAGAATACTGCTGAACCATTTAAACCTCCTTATGTACCTGAATTGTATGTGGGATGTCTCGAAGGACTGGAAGATGAGCCTGGCATGTCGATTCTAGTAAGGCCAACTCCTCTCTCTCTACACGATATGTACATTAATCTAACGTGACTTAGCTCAACAAATACGCCGTACTACCAGAGCACATGCTTCTCTGCCCTCCGACCTACCAGCCTCAAAATCTCCCTCCTACCCCTCCCCAGCTCGCCCTCGCACACCAGATCCTCGTGGCTGCTTCCAGACACCCAACCAGACCTCGGCGTTTATTGGCCTTTTACAATGGCGGTGAAGGAGCAGGAGCCAGTCAGAAATGGCGACATCTGCAATTCATCGAAGTCCCGGGAGGCCGAGCTCCTGTAGAGGAGTGGGTTCAAGGTGTCAGATTTGACCAACCAAGTGAGCCAAGCTCATGCCCTCTCGTCATCATGCGATCTAAGACTGACTGACATGATACAGATGAACCTGTGGTTGTTCCAGACCTACCGTACTTACACATTGTTCATCCCCTTCCACCAATCCACTCGATCACTTATCCACCTACTTCCGAATCATCTTCTGAGCTCATCGACTTTCTCGCTCCAGCATTGATGAAGTGCCTCGATCTGGCTATCGATTCCCTTCGTTTCGACGGAGGAAAGAAGGACGGAGGTTGGAATCTTCTCATGACATTGTATGTGTTTATTCTCCAAATGTCTCGCTACGAGTACAGTCGAGTCCAATTCTAATGCTCTTTCAGAGAACATCTCCATCTCATTCCTCGTAGTTCACCTTCATTCGCGCTAGATCCTCCTCATGAAGCTCTCGAACTGAATTCTCTCGGCTACGCAGGGATGATGTTAGTCAGGTCTGAGGAAGAGGAAAAAGCACTGTTGGCCAAGGTAGAGCAGGATGGAGGCCTGATGAAGGTTCTCAAGGAGTGTGGTGTGCCTAGGGAATGGGGAGAAAAGGCAATCGAGGCAGCACAAATACAGCACGGCATGGAGCAACATTCATAAGCATAGAGATTGATATAGTTCCAGATCATGCATATAAAACACATCGCCTAAGAGTCTTGAGGTGTACTATATGTAGAGTATATGAACCTCGTCAAACGCACTACCCCATAGGCAGACCAACACCAGGACAATGCATATACAGACGAAATCACCAATCTATATCACTTGCCAAAACTCATATGAACTCGCCAAAACTCGACGGCGATCTGAAGTCAAGCTGTCTTTTGGATCTGACGAGGGATCCAGCACCGCTTTTGGTATCTGGACACTGAGGGATGATCATTCGACGCGGAGCGCTCGATCGAAGTGTGGAAACGGCGTCCCCCTCGTGAATATAGAACTTGTACGACTTGTCCGTCCTGACCGGTGCTGAGCTGACCGCCTTGCTATCCACATTGGGCCCCATGCTCTGCGAAGTGTCCCTCACTGTCACCGAAGTGTCCGCATCGTTCTGCCAAGTATCCCCCATCGTCATCAAAGTGTCCGCTTTGCTCTCTGAGGTACCCGCCGTGCAGGTGGGTTGAGTGGTCATGATGAATCGAGTAGAGATGAAGTAAAAGTACTGATGTACGATGATTGTGGGGTTGTATGTGATGGCGATGAATTGATAAGAATGCGACGGGGAGTTTCTGTGCAGCTCTTTATATCACTGCAAGTTCCCTTCTTGAGCTGCTACTTGACGTTACAGATAAGCTGCTTCATGCACACGAAGCATTGACAGCGCCTTGTATTCACATACTTGTCACTGGTCACACAAGACTGCGTCCTCTTTTCTTTCAACGCCCTCTTTTCACACTGGTCATACACGAAAAACAAAGGGCGAGAAGATCTCTTGCTTGATTAGAAGCTAGGAGGCTCGGAGATGCAGCGTTAGACGGGCTAGCTCTAACGGTGTCGACTAAACCGAGGTCAATTTCCTTTGTGAGTAGTGGAGCAAAGTGCTGTGAAGGCTTGATAGCACGACATCATCTTGCGTTTGAGATAGTCGGCGATCAAAGGATAAAGCAATCTTTGCCTGACCATTTTGTTCAAAGGCCGATCAGCTCCACAAGAGAAGCACGAGGTGAAAAACTGCCTTGGCTTGGAAGACAACAGCGACCGCCACGTTGATGCATCCGTGTCTACATGCCTATAAGATCTCCCAGCGTACGTGTCGTGATCTACGCGGAAGCGTCAGTACATATGTTTCTTCCCCATTGATGTTTAGAGAACACGAGAGGTGAGAAAGATCAGACGACGGATGGCCCTCTTGCGAGGGTAGGTTCGATTCCAAGGGATTATCGACACGCATGAATGCGAAGAGGGAGTCCCATGATCATCAGGAGAGTAAGGAAAGGTATTTTTATGAGAGATTCAGACCAGATATAAGATACTTACCAATATTGACATGATAGGGTGGATGTTGCTGCTTAACGGGTCTTGAAGTCTAGGATTCATCAGTACCAAGTACCATTGTGGTTGAGAAAAGGATGACGACTCACAGTCAAGGAGGACCTGGAGAGCAGGGCTGTCCTGGCCGTAGTTGGTGATGACGACGCAAGAGCAACCGACAACCTTACGGGGCTTGCCCTCACGGTCGATCTTCTACAGATACCGTCAGTCCCTTTCCTTCATCCCTTGACTAGTGCGCTGTAGAGACTCACGGCAAGACCAGCCCATTGTCCAAGGACCTTGGCGTCGGAGACCTTGATCAACTGGATGTTGTGCTCGGCGCAAAGAGCCTCAATGAGCTTGAGGTACTCGGCTAAATTTGGCATAGTATCAATATCATCATTCCTTGGGCAAAGAGAATTGACTACTGACCCTCAGTAACAGTCTCAACCAAGACACAAAGGTGAGCCTCGCGCTTATCGAGAGCCTTGGCGCACTCGCGGAGACCACGAGCGAGACCATCGTGAACGAGAGCAGTCTTGATCACGGCCTGGAGGGCGTCCTCGACAGACATAGGACCGGACTTGTCGGCGGTCTCAGCGACCTCGACCTGCTCGACATCGGCAGCGGGCGCATTGGAAGCGGTTTCAGATCCAGCGTCAGACATTTTGAATAGCCTTCGTCCACTGGTTGGTTTTGGGAAGAAGAAGAAAGCAAAGAAGTATAGATTTTGTTCAAAATTCAACCTTTAACAGTGCCGCACCAAATTTCCCACTGCCGGCGTTTTACGGAGTTTCAACCCACCAGGAGCGTATCCACCGGTTTGTGGCAGTTTTGCCACCTTCACCTCTATGTGACAGATAATGTTAATATGCATGCTATGGATCATTATTTCGTCTCTGCTGATTCCCCAATAAGACCACTGCTGAGCTCCCTCAGCCTCCTCACAAGCATACCATGATGCGAATCCCCACCGCGTTGCCGAAGCTCACTGCTCTGTCCAAAGTCAGCCTAATTTAAGTCAAGCCGGGTTCGTACTTACAACATCCACCTCGTCCAATCGTTCTAAGACGCCCTTCAATGCTGCAGCGACTTTTTCCAGATTGCGCTGACCACTGGCACGAGTAGAAGCATCGAGCTGCGAAGCAGAGAAGGAAGTAAGGGATAGTGAGATGTTATCGGGGCGCACTGCAGCCGTTGGTCCTCGTGTGTCATTTGCATAGTATAGCAAATGCCTCCAGGCGAGCAGAAGCAATGACTCAATCATATCTGGAAGGGCGTCAGCAACATATTCACAGTATGATGCCCGGAGAACCTTACTGTATATGAGAGCTGTACGTGCCGCGAACGCCGATGTCAGATCGTCTGCTGCAAATGGCGCATCAAGCTCAGCAACGAGATCGGCATTATTCAATCTCTGAAGTGAAGTCAGAAGAGGAATAAGATTTGCGCCGGATTGACTGACCTGCAGAGCTTCTTCATTGACCTGACCGCCGTCCCGTAAAGTCCGAAATAGAGTCTCGAATTCCTCGGATAGATCTTGAACGGCTTCCAACAACTCCGCAATGAAAGACACGGCCAGGTGCAATGAAGGGGCGGTAGCTTCACTATGTTAGCGGTACTTCGTCGGGCATGTGCCAGCATCACTAACCAATCAGCCTCGTTGGGCCATGATGTACCCGGGAGCCAGAGACGAAGACTGGGAATCCCGACCCGCTCTTCAAACCTGATGTCGTCGCGCAGAGATAAGCCAAGATGACTTGATTGAGATTCAAGACGTGTTTCTCCACTGTAAAACTATATAAGTTACATCCACCTGGTAGAAGTAGAAACTCACGTGAGATTATCTCCGACTCCTCCAGTACATTCTCGGTCCAAGCCGCTCGCTCGAAGAACCCGGCCGCCGCCGCCAACACTGACAAATGGAAAGCTCCGAAACCATTGGAAGAACGCTAGAAACAACTGTAAGCTATGTATCTTGGGCCCACTCCGCTTGCAGCTTACGAAATCATCCGACGGCACCTTATGGCTGACCATAGCTAGCATTGATATGATCAGTCGGCATTCTTCAATACTCGTCGAGGTGACAATTTGCAGATTCTCCCGTAGAAGCAGCAGGATTGATTCTCGGTGTGCGTTGAGAAAGCTCAGAGCCTGTTATCATTGTTAGCAAGGGATTAAAGCGGAGACACCCAGACTTACATGTCCTGCGCCAGATCTGGTCGACTTGTGCAAACTCGAAAGGGTTCGCACGAGTAACTGTAATGCGCAGATGAGCACGCGATGTTGACGCGCGGTCGATTCACTGGCAACTTGCTCGTCTGCCAATTCAATGAGCTGTGTTACTTCATTTGTAGCTCAAGCTCACCCATCGAATCGTCCACAATCGGCTGTACGGAGATAAATCCACACATGGCAAACATCTCGAACAAACCTGCATCTAGCAGGTCTTCAGCGCCTCTGCGACTCGCCGCTATCGTCATTAGGAAGGCGACTTTGGCTTCATAGACCCAATACGCGTGCAGATTTTCTGCAGTTGTAAGCTAACATCTATATCACTGATCCTCGGCACCTACCTGGCTCGAGGGCAAGGCATTCCTGTAATGCAATCTCACGGTCCTTGATGCTTCTCACAAAGACGGGCAAGAATCCGTTTGCTGCCAATGGGCTCAACAGTTGCCGGTCTCTTTCGGAACTACAGATCCCAACGATTGCTCCTAAGAGTGCGAAACACTCCGTCTTCCAAACGTCGCGATCATCTAATGCGTCTCGGCAGAGAACGGCAAAGAAACGATCCTTGCGCTGACCTATGACGGCGAGAGTCGATTTTTGCAATGTTGTTGCCGTGGTCTGCACAATGGACTCGCGGCCGATGGTCGAGGCGATTACCGATACATCGTCCACGACCACATTCGTAGATATTGAGACGAGACCGATGAACTGACTAATTGCGGCATAAAGATTGCCTCTGGCATTCTCAGTCGTTCCTGGTCGAATGACGGCATCTAGTGTCTTGTACAGCACATCGCCTAGCCTCTCAACTGGAAGGTTCACACCGCCGTATTCGCTGAGCATATCGACAAGAGTCGTCATCGTGACCAGGATTGCCTCACAAATAATCTCCAGTACACCTGGCGCAAGGTCCAAGCCAGCGCGGTCGAGCAATGCGTCGAGCAGGTCGAACAGCTGGACTTCTTGCTGTTCTTCAGGCACCAATCGGAAGAGTGTTGCGAGGGCGACCTTGAGTGCTTCGTTCCATGCAGTCAAAAAGGCACCTTTGGCGATTGATATCTCAGTCTCTCGATTTTTGCTTCCCAATTTTGACAGGACGTAGGCCAACTCCGCATCGTATGCTTCACCTGCAGCAGCACCACTGGCTGCACGTCGCTGGAGCTCAATCCGTCTATTCGCCTTGGCATCTCTAGCGAGAGCGTCCAGATCATACCAGTCGACGTCGACTCTCTTGAACTTGTCAAAATCAAATGCAGCCAAGAAATCGAGAGTCCGTTGTTGCTCTCCCTCAGCTCCGATCTCCGTCCAAGTCAAGTCGATATTTGAAACAAGATCGATCAGGAGAGCCCGGCTTGAACCAACGAGCTCATCGCCGTCGAACTCCTCATCCTCAGAACTGCCACGGAATAGGAAGCGTGCCACTTGGTCTGCGGATGCACCCTGACCGTTTTGCGCAAATGTTTCGAGGGCGACAGCAGACAGCGTATATCGTTGGAAGTCAAGGAAAGCCACAAGGGTGTCAGCGGTAGTGACTGTTTGGCTTTGGTAATTCTTGACTAAACCGAGACCAGCAACGTCGTCTCGGAGAACTGGGGGACATTGTCGCGGCAGTGAAGCAAGCTGAAGAGCGGATAAGTTGGTATGTGCGGCGGTATACTCCATGGTTGATCGAGCTGACAGCGGATGTGAAAAAAGCTGATGAATTAATCGAGCCGTTTTAGCCGCTAATATCGGATGTAACAAGAGCAACGCTGTCGAGCCGGAGCCATGCACATTTGTGCCTTCTTCTAACTGATCAAGCACTACCTGTAGACATGATAGCCGCGAGTCGGCCGAGAGAGGATCTTGAAGTGTAAAGCGATTGCCCTTGATTTCGAAGCCAAGGAGGAAGTGGGCGAGATTGGGTTCAGTCGCATCTGGTGCCGTGCCCTCTACCAGCAGATCGAGGATTGTCGAGCGGATCACCAACGGTAGAGCATCGAGATTCTGCCTGGTCACGTCACCCCTTAGAACCCGTGATTGCACATCGGTCATCTCATCTGATACAAAATCATCACCATTACCAGCCAGCCTTGCAGTGAAGCCCTGGGCAATACGAAGCGAATCGTCCGACGCATCGATGAGCCCTGCCAAGCGATTGATCGAGGAGTGGTACTCTCCCCGGAAGATGTCTGACCTGCTGAATGCTGGAGAGATGGAAATTGCTGAGATGATTTTGGTCGCTGTGTACGAGACGACCAAGTCATCGTCGCCTACAAGTAGTGCGATCGAATTGACGTTACTTAAGCGATGGTGAAGGATTAGATTATCCAGAGTTTGCAAGTCATGAGGTCTGCGGAAGTGGTGGTTGGGAACACGAGCGGGATCACAGAGTGTGAGGAGGAGAACATCACAGTAGACGAGCTGGACCTCGAAGATACGGTGGTATATCCTTAAGACGCGAAGTAGAGAGGTGGTGTCTACTTTAGGCCGAGGTTGAGGCTCCCCGGCAACCTTGTCGAGGACATCGGCGAGTACACCAAAGATTTTTGGCTCGCTAAGAATCGCTTGTATGACCGCAAAGCCAGGCTCATCGTGCAAGGAGATTGCGATGTTACCGATCGAGCGAGAACTGGATTGAGAGAAGAGCTCGGACATGTTGAAGCTGAGGACTGCTTTCTCCATTAATGCTAGAATCGCATCGATGAGTGACCATCTCTCCTTCTCACTCGTAAAAGGACGTTCCGAGAGACTGAACAAAACCCTTTCGATAATATATTTGATGCCGCGTCGTAGGGCGCTGTTGAGCCGAGGTCGACTGGGAGCGGGAGTTTCCGACGTCGAAGCGGGATCCGGAAGAAGTGAACCGAGGAAGCTAATGTACGATCGCAGTAATGGGTACCGCCTGAGTTCCGACTCTCCAGTCTCCATACGGTCGAGCCATCCGATCGATGCTTGCACCTTGGTCACATCGATTTGCCGGATGTCTAGAGTGGGCTCACGGAAGCTAATCTTCTCATACAGCTCGACGGTCCTGTTGAGCGCGTCGTCATCTGCGACATCGCCTGTCCGCCTGCAAAACGCCGAGAGCGCATCAAGCACGGCAGCTTTGAGCTCAAGGTAAACTTCGCAGTTGAGGAAATCGACCAGCAGTTGGGGTGGGAACGGCTTATACTGTAACAAGCTACTGCGGGCCAAGGGCGACCAACGAACGACGTTTGCGAGAAGCTCAGACCATCCCTTTCCGAGCGCTGCATCTTCTGGGCCCATAGGCTCAGTCAAGATGCTCCGATTGACGCGGACAGGCTCATGGAGGTGTACCATCTGGCTTTCATAGTGCTGGTAGAACTTGAAGAGCGAACCCCAAGATATTCGTGTGTCCTTGAGTTTCTCGAAGGCTTTGGTGGCGCAGCTTGGGCCAGTTGAAATGGCGACCATCATTTCAAAGAAGGGAGGCGCAGGATACCCCGATGCCCTAGCATCGAGTACTGCTGAAAGAAAGGTTGTGTCGTCCCAAAGGTGTTCGGCAGAATCTGGGGGTAGACTTTGATATATCGCAGCGACCAGAAGCATGAAGGTCTGGAAATGAGCCGGTGGCGGCGCCAATTGAGATCGTCGGATTGCGACATCTTCTTCTTTGTTTCGAAGATTACGAAGAAAATGCTTTCGTGCGGCGAGGGTACCGACGAGGTCTTGAAGCTGCCGATACACGAAGAGATTGTTCTCTGGCTCGAAGCGCCGGGCTATGCGTTGAAGTGCATCTTCTCCCATCTCCTTCTCCTCGTCGCCCGTCTCCAAACCCTGTTCCCGCCGAATCTGCCAGACGAGCTCCCGTAGGAACTGAAAGACATCGCCGTTCACCGCTTCCGAGAGATATTGCTCCGCTATTGAGGGATCTATTCCGACATTTGGTGACAAAGCATGGTCGACACGAAGTGCCGAGGCGAGAGACAAAGACCATGCGAGTTTGACGATATCTCGCAGTTTTTGATTCGCCCAGTCGTCTTGGTACTGCAGGTGTCAGCCTCAATAAACAGCAAGACCAGTCTGTACTTACGACAATATGCGATGCTAGTCGCAGAAATCGCGCATCACGACACCATCCTTCAATCGTCTGCGATATAAGCTTGATTAATACGAACACTGAACCCTTCACGTACCTCCAAGCGAACATCATCGTGGTCAAGCGAGTCTAAAGGTCGGATAGCAGCAAACAGGGATCTAGCCTAATCAGCTTCAAGGAGTGATTAGCCGTATGATCGACTTACGACAGTACTGATGTGACTAATGGCTCTGTCTGTTCTCGCCGCTTCAGCCACTTGAGTACCACAGCCACATCCCCTCTGCCCAAATATCCGCTCTGTGCGACTTCCGCCAGAATTCCCGCCAGCTTATTTTGTTGTGCTCGGAGGGCTCCGACTCGGAAGCTCAGTAACTCAAAATCGTTTCCTGTTCCTCTTTGGTTCACCAGAGCGACTATCCTCGCGTGTCTCTCGTCCAGTTGACTCATAATATGATCGACAAATGTCTTCTCCTTTCCCCTGCCTACATCGCTTTTCGCCAATAGCAGCTCCTCAACAAACGTCCGTAAACCGTCGAAAGGTTGTCCGACCTCTGCATTTGGTACAATCGTGAGTCGTAAAAGCTCGTGAAGGAAATCGAGGAGTTTTGAAGTCCAGTCATAAAGAATGAAGACGGCAATCTCGGGTATTGACCTTGAAGGAAATCGAGGTCGCTGTTCTTCTGCTTGTAACGCCAAGACGGCTGAAAGCAGCTGCGAGTATTGTAACATGTCTGAAAGGTAATTTGTGGTCGTCAGGGCCTCGCCAGTCATCTTTACCGAGACGCCAGATGGGAGGTTGATTGGATCTGTTGAGACAATTATCAGCTCGAGCAGCGATCGGCAGTGTACGAAGACCTTACTCTTCTCTACGTCTTGCTTGTCCTGCTCATTCGGACCTGGCAAAGACGTGAGGGCCAACAGCCAAGGTCTTGCCTCTTCCAACTTGAGATGTAATCGCCGAATCGCAGAGGTGGTCGGCCGAGATGTCACTCGTGCTAGCAGGTGTTGAAGATCCTCGAACAGGGAATGATCCCATTGCGCCAGAGGGAGTGACATGATGGAGGGTTGACAGAAGGGACACCAGCAGCAGGAGGAGGGGGTATGTTTGGCGGGTTTCAAGGATGACCCTGCTGTGGGTTTTGAACAAAGTGATAAGACGAAGGATATAACTACTGATAATTACAGTGGACAAAGTTGAGCTTCATCTTTGGCGCGCTGCAAGTTGGCGGCCCCACGTGGCGACCGATCCTTTGTATAGTCCCCTCCTTTAATGAAAGTTGGGACGTCGACGCGTTGGTTGGGCGGAAGCAAAGGGATAAACAAACCGCCCGCCCGTCTTCCTACCTCGCTTTCACCTTACACCTTGATAACTTGACCTCTCTACTTGTCAACTTTACATCTTTATCTACGCTCTCTTTTTCATCCTCAGCAAATCATGTCATCCAAGACTACTGGCGGGAAGGGTGGAAAGGCCAAGACTTCAAGCGAAACAAAGGTTCTCACCACCCGTAGCTCCAAGGCTGGACTACAGGTAAGTGGCTATTACATTCCATCTTTCACACGCACATGCATAAGCAACTAGCCTGCTGATAATCTTAATAGTTCCCCGTGGGTCGTATTCACAGGTCAGTCTGAGCTCAAATTCTCTAGTGGCGTATTGCGCAACAGATGGACCGCTGTGGCGGCCAATGGAAGGCTTATTGACGATTGTCTCTTCAGGTTCCTACGAAACAAGAATGCAAACAACGTCCGCGTCGGTGCCAAAGCCGCAGTCTACGTTGCTGCCATCATGGAGTACCTCACTGCCGAGGTTCTCGAGCTTGCCGGTGCGCAGACTTCATGGTTTCGCCCCTAAATTCCCCTCGTCTGACCACTCCTTAGGTAACGCCGCAAAGGATCTCCGTGTGAAGCGTATCACTCCGCGACATCTCCAACTCGCCATCAGGGGTGACGAAGAGCTTGACCAACTGATCCGCGCCACCATCGCCAGTGGTGGTGTCCTCCCTCACGTCCACAAGGTCCGTTGTCTCCTCTTGCGTCGTTGATCATCTCTGACGACCCTGCTCAGTCGCTTCTTGCAAAGCCCGTCCTGGCCAAGCCCAAGGTTGCTGCTTGATCGTCTTTTGGAACATCTCTTCCTTCCTTTGTTCGCATCTAGGGCTTTTTAGGGATGCTTCAAGGGGCTCCCTTCCCTTTTCCACTTCGATTCGCTTATCTGCTTTCTCTTGTACCGCGCCAAAAGGTGTCGAAGCTTGTCTGGGCGTGATGAAATCGTGTAGTAAACCTTCTGTAACTAGGTCGTCGCATTGCGCTCTGCTTCGTCTACTCGTCGTGCCATCGTGTACAGACGTTGCCAAGGATCGTCATCGTTCCATCGTTCGCCATGAGGTGTATTTGACAGTCGGGGCAGGCCTCGTTGCTCAATAGCGAATGAAGCAGCAGTAGAGCCGTATATCGAGGCTGCGTGTATCAGCTATGAGTTTTCCGGAACCGCACCTGTCCGCATGTTGCCGTCAGATATAAGCAATCCAGCCATGAAACCTCCCAAATATCCATTACCACCTCCCGTTACATCGACAACCTTGTCTTGGCCGTCTTCTCCCCAAAAGGCAGGGACCCAACCAGTCCATGTCGTAGACAGGGTATAACTTCCGAGCTCGCCCGCTCGGACAACGATTGCCGGGACGTCTCGACCGGAGCCTGCAAGTTTATCGCGGAATGCGTGAGCGGCGAACTCTGCGTCTTTGAGAGTTGCTGGTTCTGTTGGTTTGATAGAAAGGATCGTTTGAAGTTCGAGTAGATTAGGTGAGAAGACAGCGAAAGATGGTGCGAGGTGCAAGATCTCTTCGAGCTCCTCAGCTCGACATGCTTTCTATACTCTATTTAGCCGTATGTCATTCAACCCTCAGAGATTTTACTCACGCCTAATGGTTCCCAGATCATTTGTCCTTTCCATCCTTTGCCTAGACCTTCTTCCAGATGACCGTTTCTGATATAGATCATCTCATCGACGATTGCTCGAGCTCTCTCGCAATTACAGACCACGTGTATCCATTCTGGCAGATGTTGAGTGGCGAAAGGTGAAGGGGGAAGGATGAGATTACGCAAAAAGAGATGCAATTGAGGTGAAAGATATTGAAAAGATTGATGTCCTTCACTACACAATCCAATTTAGCTTAGCTTGGGACCTCCCTGAAAGGTGGTCACAGTGATCTCTGACATACCCAATACGAGTTCCCGAGTATATATTCACTGCTCTGGTCGTAGGTCCACTTCTAGGTCGAAACCAAACCATGTCATATCCGAATTCCCTCAGCTGTCTTTCGAATTGAGGTGGAAAATCAGCCCCTTTATCAACGAGCAGACTACAGGATGAAGGAGGAAGGAATAGCCTTGCTGCCGTCATTGCGAAGATACCGCCCCCACCTATCTTCATGATTATTTTTCAGCTGGTTGCATCATCCACGTAAGTGGGATTGACGCACCGCTTCTTCGTCGCTTGGGATTGGAATACCCTCAGAGTCTGTCACTGAGAAATGGTCGATGACAAACATGCCTGTTCAAGCACCAAATTCAGCCATGCGGCCCGAGCAGGGATAGAAGGTTGGAGGACAAACCGAGCGTCGCCAATCTGCCTTTACTCCTCAGAAATTCCTCCGAGGGAGGCCCAAGACCATCACGAGTCGACATGTCTACGAGCCTGCAGTCACAACGCCTCACACACACAGTGTATCAACCTCTCTACTTGGCTGTTGTTCTCGTTCATGAATCAACCATGTCCTTTCAGTCCCTTGTCAAACGGAATCAAAATATCCCCGGCATCTACCCGATCCGACCATCTACTGTTCATCTCATCGTTCTACAATCCAGATCATATTCCTTTTTGCTGCGTGGGTCGAGTCAAGATGCCGCCTAACAAGGGCAAAGGCAAGGGAAAAGCTCGCGCCGATCCCCCTCACGAGACTTCTCCACTTCTCGGTTCTCCAAGTACGAGTATTCGACGTCAGGCGCTTGAAGATGAACCCCGTCGGCCTGATGGCCATCGCCTGCGCTCAGCTCTTCTGACCGGCTTGGTCGTTCTCTTCTCATTGGTACTCTCCGCCACACTCTTTCTCATACTGCTGGCATGGTCATTCAAGCCGTCTCGATCAGAGATTGATGCTTTACCTCGTACGGCGTTCCGGTATGACATGCCAAATCGGATCGAGGTATTGAATGTCACGGATGACGGAGTACATGTCAACGTGTCACTACGGGTTGGGATCGATGTGGATCGGGCATTAGGTGTACAGGGGTATGCGAGCCAGGAGGAACAGAAGGCTGCAGAGGTAAATGGCGAGAGAGGATTAGGTGCAGCTTGGTGGGAAAATTTACGCCGTTGGACTGCTCAGAAAGCGCTGGACAGTATGGGCAAGCGATCTGTTAGAGCAAATATCACTTCACCGATATACGTTTTCCCACATCATCTCTCTTCATCGCCATTATTATCCGTCTCGCTCACATCGCCTTTGGATATCCCCTTAGTGGCGGGTGTACCGCCATTCCCTCTTGGTGTCAAGCCGGACTGGCTACAGCCAACATGGTTCACTGCCATTGCTCGGCCTGTGGCATCAACAGGAGAACTATGGGAATATGCTCAGCGTGTGTGGGCAGAAGGACAAGCTCGTGTAGTCGTGGGTGTCAGTCGTGTGGAGGCTGAAGTGCCTGGCGTTGAGTGGTGGACAAAGTATACGAGGCAGGTCAAAGAGGATCTAGTAGTGGCTGTTCAAGTGCCGGGTGAGTGGATATCTCGACTCGTCTCATTTTCACAGTCCCGCACCCATTTCCAGCTCTAGTACGATAATGGCGATCCGTGGCATTACGGCGCTGACTGGGTTAAAATGAAAAGTACCTCGATTACCTGGTTTACCAGCTCCAGGTCGTCAACTGAACCTATCCTCATTGGTCCATCTGGAATCATATGCTTTTTCAAACGACGACAAATCACTGTACATTTCTGCACATGCGACTCTACCCAACTTCCTCCCTAATATCAATACGACCATCCCATTTGGAGTCCCATTCACCATTTCACTTCCTGCGATAAACTCATTTTCAGCCACCGAGAGTCGTATGGCCGAAGTAGTCACTGCTCCAGTTCATATCCTGAACAACGCTACTCATATTCGACTATCAATGGCTGGCGAAGTCACTGCCGATCTATCGGATGACAACTCATCATCACCACTTTCGCTATTCTTGCAAAACTTCTTACATGGACTGGATAATCCCATTATCGTAAGAGGAATGTCAGCAGTTCCTACTTTTGCACCTCCAGCGACAATCCATCCTCCTCGATGGCTTCTCTCAACTCTACCATCATTATCTGTTCCGCTAGTTTTTCCAGGTCCAACACCGCCTCCAAAGATCATTCAACGCGTAACGATTGAACACATGCGAATATCCGAGGCGAGCGGTAAGATGCATGCATCAGGAACAGTGGTGGCAGAGGTGGAACTCCCTTCAGGAATGCAACATGTCGACGTGGATGTTATAGCTGTTCTACCTGATGTGTTTGTTTTTGATGGACCAGCACCTGACGATACGACGGAAACGGAACCAGGACAAGAACAAGATTACCCAGCAAGAGCATTCGGACATATACATCCAGATATGTATCTACCATCGACAACATCTCCATCGACAGATCCACTCCATCCACATCGTTTAATCGTCCGAGCACCACTCAAAGATGTCCCGCTAGATATCTTACCTGGTAGAGATACTGTATTGAGTGATTTTGTAGGTAAAGTAGTATTCAAAGGTGGAGCAGAGGCGGGTGTTAAAGGTAAAGCAGATGTAAGAGTTCAAGTAAGAGGCGTAGGAGGAAGAGTAGCTCTTACTGCTCTACCAGTCAAGGGTGAATTTTGGGTAGGTAGACAGAGAGTGGCTTGAGGAAGGGCGTCTGAAATCTGTCTTGAGAGAGGAGACGAGATTGATATCTGTATATCTGTAGAATATGTTGTTTACGTATTTCATGTTGCTTGTATGTATATATATGCAAGTGATCCTTGATCTGATTATAGCCACCCAGCCAGTCTGTTTCATTCGATCTCTTTCTCATTCTCATTCTCAACCTCAACCTCAACCTCAACCTCAACCTCATCCTCAACCTCATCCTCATCCTCATCCTCATCCTCATCCTCATCCTCATCCTCATCCTCATCCTCATCCTCATCCTCATCCTCATCCTCATCCTCATCC